>MU678940.1:24725-112679 GCA_026770625.1 Nicotiana glauca | reverse complement strand
ATGGAACTACTGATTCTCGTAAGAGTTGTATCGTACTTTATAGCATGATGTAGTGCTTTTACGTGATTTCTTGCCTTTCAAAATTATTTAATCTTATTACCACTGAGTTGGAAGTACTCACTCTACTCCCTGCACCTCGCGTGCAGTTGCAGGTATTGATCACCCGGTAGCGGGTTGTTAGCAGATTGAAGGTAATACTGTTGTAGCTGAGCAAGGTGACCGCCAGCGTTCGCGGCACCGGACTTCATCTTGAACTTCAGATTTCGTTTCATATATATATAGTTGACTCTGTAGTTGTGTTCCTACATCTTAGATGCTCGTGACTTGTGACACCCCGGTCGGGCTGAGTTGGGTTGTATATATATTGTTAATCAACGTCATTTAAGCTGTATTTTCTATTCGATATGTTTAAGAATTGTTAAAAAGGCGATTTGAGTTAGTTGGCTGGCCTTGTCTTCACGAGAGGCGCCATCACGACCAGGTTCGGGAATTTGGGTCGTGACAATTTTCTTTTAAAAAAAATTATTTAATTAATTTACAGCAATGGGATGACGCATAATGGCATATTTATCCTCCAAATAACACGTTAGGCCTACCTCTGGCACAAAGAGGTCCCTTACGTATTAGGACATGCAATTATTTGTTATACTTTGAAATTTGTAACATGCTTGCTTTCTTATTTGCTTACTTTGCTATGTTGCTTACTCTTCTTTATTACTTTTACTAACATTATCTATTGTTTTTCAGAAAAAGGAAGTATTAACTATCCAACGTTCTTATATTTTTATTTAAATACTTTTTATTTGTTCATATATTTTTTTCTTCTGCTTATTTTTAGATCATCTTCCTGAATTAATAATTATTATTATTACCAATCATTCCGCGCTTAGATTTTTAACGACTCTAGTTTTTTCCGTATTTTATTTCGCAAGTTATTTAATTCACGCCATTTTCTTAAAATACGGTTACATGTTCTTAAAATAATGTCACTCGTGCCTCACATAATTTTATACCTTCAATTCTCGTATGTCGTACCAATTTAATTTCGTAATCTTATATCTCTAATATTCA
This sequence comes from Nicotiana glauca, assembly GCA_026770625.1. Lineage (NCBI taxonomy): Eukaryota > Viridiplantae > Streptophyta > Magnoliopsida > Solanales > Solanaceae > Nicotiana > Nicotiana glauca. Next base: position 111,608 of record MU678940.1, on the reverse strand, counting down.
TCTCATAGCTTCATATCTCTTAGAATTTTAACGATTGTGCCAATTCTCATTTACAAGTGGGTAGATGTCCAAACTTGCACAATCTACCGAGCAATAGAAGGCCACTATTTGGTCAATTTGTATCCTCAAATTATTCTAAAGATTTTTACCTATTCATTTCAAATGTCTATATCGTCTTATTTCGGGTCATCGAGATTAATCTTCACGCACCCGCTAATTCTAATTTTTGGCACGTGAGTCGAGGTATTATCCCATAAATCACAAAACGGTTGACACCGTATTCCCAGGCCTCGACAACTTTATGATTTGCCAATGATTCAAACAGCCAAATATTATTTTCGACGTCAAAATTATTCCTCTCTGGCCTCGTTCAAACACAGTCTATATAAGGTTCGATCTCATTATAGCAAATATTTTCATTTTCCTTCATAAAAAAACTGGGGCAGCTTCTTGCACGCAGGTTAAGTATGCTAAACATGAAATCATTCCATCGAGTAGTCATCAAATACTTTCTAAAGATTGGGACAATGTTTTAAAGTACGCCAGAGTCATGAAATGATAAAAACGTGTGCTAGAGCTAAAGCTTTGATGTTAGACATGAGTCAACCTTTCACAAAATTTCAAATCAATTCGCTTCCATGACAACAAGTCTCGTTCGTTAGAGCTCTCTAGATAACAACTTACTCTCGTCCATCCATTTTTGCAACTTAAGCCCCCGTTTCTAGTTTAGGGCTTCTACTTAACCATATTATGAATTAATCTATCTAGTTATATTGTGACGACCCGACACGTCGTCTCATGATTTACTGCTCTGTTTCCCCCATTTTATGCTTCTTCATGTTTCATAATCAGTATTTGGTGTGTTATAGTGGTTTCAGATTGGTTTTGGTAGAAATGAGGCACTTAGTCTCTTTAAGGAAGGCTTGGTTTGGAAAAGTCAACCGGAAGTTGATATTTAGTTAGAGGGATCGGATGTGATTTCCGGTAATTCGGTTAGCTTCGGGGGATGATTTGTGACTTAGGAGTGTGATCGGAATTGATTTTGGAGGTCCGGTGTAGAATTAGGCTTGAATTGGCGAAGTTAGTATTTTGGTGAATTTCGATTGAAAGGTGAGATTTTGATCCAAGGGTCGGAATGGAATTCCGAGAGTTGTTGTAGCTTTGTTAGGTGATTTTGGATATGTGTGCAAAATTTCAGGTCATTCGGAGGTGTTTTGGATGGGTTTTTGATCAAATGCGAATTTCGGAAGTTTTAAGAAACTCAGGCCTGAATTCGATGTAATTCGATGATTTTGGTATTAGTTGAGGTGTTTTGAGGATCGGAGCAAGTTTGAATAATGTTTTAAGATGTGCTGGTACCTTTGGTTGAGGTCCCGGAGGCCTCGGGGTGATTTCGGATGGCTAACGGGATGAAATTCAAGTTGAGTAAATGGCAGATTTTGCCGGTATCTATTATGCTCGCTTCTACGGAAATGGACCGCAGAAGCGGTTCTGCAAAAGCATAATCTTGGTCGCAAAAAAGGTCTGGAGTTGAGTTGGGTAGTTCCACAAAAGCGGCTTAAGTGAGTCCGCAGAAGCGGATAGGAGGTCGCAGAAGCGGGTTTGGCCTGGAGGTGAGGTTCCGCAGAAGCGGAAATTTGTGTCGCAGAAGAGGCCCTTGAGTTTTAATGAAATTCCGCATAAGCGGACAAAAACCGCAGAACCGATTGCGCAGAAGCAGGCATAGGGACCGTAGAAGCGGAAACCCCTGATGCCAGAAGGGTTTTATATTCATTTTTGGTTCCGCGAGGCTAATGTTATTTCCACTATTTTTTAGCAGGTTCGAGAGCTCTTAGACGGAATTGAAGGGAGATTTCGATTGGGGATGATTGGAGGTAAGTTCATTGGCTAAATACATGAGATTATAATAAATCTAACATGGAAATTGGTTGAAATTCATCAAAAGGGGGTAAAGTTAGGGCTTGAAAATTTGTAATTTAAAAATGGAATTTGATGGGTCAAATGGACTCCAATTTTGGTAAATTTGATATGTATGGACTCGTGGCGAGACGTGGAATCCGGTGATGTGAATTTTGTAATTTTTAGAGAAGTGGGCCCGGGGCTCGAGTTTTTTGCTAGTTTCGAGATTTTTGCTATTTTTCGATTGGGTATTTTTCCCTTAGCATATTGTGATGCATTCGCTCTAATTTTGGTTAGATTCGATGCGCGTGGAGGCCGGTTTGAGGGGCAAAGGCGTCGCGAGCTAGAGATTTCACCGGTTCAAGGTGAGTAATGACTGTAAATGATAGTCTGAGGGTTTGAAACCCCAGATTTGTACATCATAGTGATGTATTGAGGTGACTTACACGTCAGGTAGCGAGCGTGGGGTAGATCACCGTTGGGGATTGTGACTTGGTCCGTCCCGATTGATGAACTTACTACGTTTTTGACAGAAACTACTTGTTATCATCATATTTGGGCTGATTGCCATGTTTGGGCTTCTTGCCAACTATGTGAATCCTTCAGGGATTGATATCACTGTTTTCGCATTACTTGCATATTATTTGACCTTGGTCCAAGTTTTTAGTACTATTTTGTAAAATCAACCGTTTTTCTAAGATTTGAAAATTTAAACAGTATTTTATTGATGTTTTGAGCTGAGAACTATTATATTTTAATATTGCCCAAGTGGCTTATGTGCATTTCTGGACTGAGCATGGATCGGGCTGCGCACCACAGTAGTGTTATGGTGATTTCTGGATATATATGGATGGATCGGGCTGCGCGCCGCAGCGGTATTGTATTGATATTGAGGCTGAGGTCCTGGTTGGTGCCACGAAATGGCTTGATTATTTGCGTTTGGGCTGTAGGAGCCCCTACTACAACCACTTTTTTGATAACCAGAGATAGGGTAAGGGCTTGAAATTATGCCAAGGGGAAGGTGTTAGGTACCGCTCAGGATCCACTAATGTGGTTCCCGGCCAGATAGTTCTTTGTGAATTTGTTCAATTAACAAGTAAGCAAATAGGCTCAAATAAGAGGGGATTTTAAATACACAGATTTTTGAAAAGGGATAAAATAAAGCAAAGTTTTGAGAGAGTTATAAATAAACATGAAGAAGGATCAAAGGGGCTCCTAGGTTTATTTGTAATATGGATCACATCAGTACAATACCCGGTAATTACTCCTCAAAAGAGGGGCTACACGTGGTATTAGCGCATTGGTCATCATATCCATATCTACCCTTCCTACCCCATCAAGGTATTAAATCGCGGATTGGTCTCGACCTCTATTGCATGCTATTACCCGTCCTATTCCTATCAGTCCCAGAAGATTTAGGACTACTATTCCTATAAGAGGGAGGATTTTAAGCTGACTCTTAAGTTTTAAAGGTAAAAAAACAAAGGCGACATTCAAAACACATAGGACTGTATATCAGGGGAGACATGTAAAACAAATAAGAGGCTCAGATATATCATCTCAAGTAAAGCACTTAAATAGCATGACTTAAAACACATTTAGGGCCAGAATTTAAAGTACTAATACAGGGAAGTTTTAGTTGTTGAAGCAGGCTAATTTATTACATAACTCAGATAAAAAGTCTGAATCAGGCATGCCTGCTGGTTGTAGCAGTTGCAAATTAAACAAATACTGATTCAATTTTATCGTTATTACCTAAGGCTTGCCTATGTGTGCATTGATGACACCTTATAAGCATGATGCATATTGCTGATTAGGAATGTAACAAAGCAGTGACAATTTTAAACGAGCAAATTGGGATCCTATAGGCATGCTTTCTAAACCGCATTACTGAAAGGAGCAAATTGTTTAAACTAATCCAAAACAGTATGAGTCAACTGACTTTTAACTAAAATGGTTCTAGGTTATAAACTTTGCTGCTGATTTTAATTCCTACAGACATAGTATCTAATATTAAAGTTGATTTGGTCCTATAGGCATGGTATATAATGAAGTGGAGTAGGCAGGGTCTATTTGATCACAATGAGATTCCTATAGGCATGATTTCTATGTTGATATTAACCCTATAGTCATGACATCTAGTTCAGAACCTGATTTTAACTTATGGACATGATGTATGATTGTAACCATTAGACCCTATTGGCAAGATTTCTAAGTGTGGAATTAAAATATACAGAATTTGAAAGCGGATCCTATAGGTATGTTATCTACCCTCCTGACAGCTAACCACGCATAATTACCCATCCCTTTTCACTAGTCAACCCCAATATCTGTTTACAAATTATTACAGACCAATTGCTGAATTACAAGAGAAATGTAAAATAAGAAGTTACAACCAAAAGAAGCCTGATCTTGACTTCTTGTTTGATTTATATAATTAATCATTGCAAATGCCATTTTTTTCAAAGCCTTTCTCAGACCTAGGTGTGTCAAAGTTCCCTAAGGGTCTCAGGGGACCCCGGGCAGTGCTTACACCCACGTTGCATAACCAGATAGAGAATGAGTGTAATTTGGAAGGGGCCAACCCTTATTTGTCCAAGTTTAGAGGGAGCTCAAGGGTCCCAAAGCAAGGCTCACATAAGAGGGGCAGGACCTAAGTTCTAAGAGTATTGTGGATGTGCAGAAACAAAGATTTTACTTAATACTAGATTGAGAATAGAAAGGGGTAAGGGTAATTTGAAAGCAATAGTAGTACAACTTAAGCTACACAGGATCAGCAGTTACACAAAGGGGTCAGGGGTTTGGGAATGCATTGCATGAAGCATATGTCCCTAGGAAGGGTCAGGTTTGGACATGCACAGCAATAGATGATGCTGGTATGCCCATAAACCAGCCAGGGGACACAAACACATAAAAGGATATGGGGTTTCGGGATTCATAAATCAGTGAATCACATAATCAAGTTACTGAAAAAGTACATACATAAGGGAACACATTAATTCAGAAAGGGGAGGGAGCAGATTACAGCATGCTTAGTAATGAAACTTGATTGCATAAATACAAATAGAAGTAGGCAAGAGTGAAGGAAACAGCTAATGAAACATGTTCTTTTTTATGCTTGAAGATTAATTAGGACATACCAGTAAGAAGCAAATGAAGAAAGGAAAAGTAAATGAGTTTCCACAGCCTAGCCTTGGCTTTCAGCCAGCTAGACAAAGCAGTAGCACAAATAGCAACAGAGAAAATGGAGAGTTTTTGTGAAGTGTGTGTTTTGAACCTAGGTAGTTTGTTCGTGTCTTTGAAAGAAGAGGGGTGCAGGGTATTTATAGTTTTGAAAATAGGTGAGGAATAAGGTAATAACAACAACAACAACAACAACCCAGTAAAATCCCACAAGTGGGGTCTGGGGAGGGTAGTGTGTACGCAGACCTTACCCCTACCCCAAGGGGGCAAAGAGGATGTTTCCGAAAGGCCCTCGGCTCAATATAATAAAAAAGACAAAAAAGACAAAAGAAGAGAGTATTAGATTCACCGCGGAAATCATACGGTAAAAGGAACATAGAAAGCAGGAAAAGAAAAATAATAATAATAATAATAACGAGGAATAAGGTAATAAGTAAAGTTTTAATACAAATATAGAAGCAATCACCAGTCAGAGTCAATTACCCAAGTGATTCCCCTTTAATTAAGGAATCAATGTTTAATGGGTAGAAGCAGGTTTAATTAAGGGAAGAAAATCAATTTGGAAGCAGGCTGATTATTGTCATATAAGGAGCAGTAAAAGCATGCAGTGAACAATCAAGTCTGAGTACTGAAATATACTTATTTTGGGAAAGAAATCAGTAAGGCAAAAACATCACAGTAAAGGGAAAAGAATCAATTAATTTTAAATAGGCGAGTGAAATCAGGACTCATATAAGAAAAGCTTTTGAAATCAGTCACAAGATCGAGATCAATCAAGGAAGGAACATGTTTCTGCGCTTAGTATATAAATTGAGTGAACAAAACATCAGTCATGCGAGGCCAAACACATTGGCAAAATAAACAGCATACAATAGTAGCAGAAATAAGTATAGGATTCAGTAGATAGTCGAGGCTCACACATGTAGCCAAAGTGAAGAAGAGAGTAAAACAAGTAAAGGTCTCACAGTAATGGGTGAGGAAACCTTTTGAAAAGTTAGGGTTTCACCAAAAGTTAAGTTTATAAGATAGCAAAACTCATAATTAGATAAGTCACATAATGAGGAGAGAGTCAGAAACAAAGAACCTTAGTCGAATCAAGTGCATGCTCAAATAAACAGTTTTAGACCAAGAGCCTAGGGTTTTTAACTATAATCAAGTTTTAAAAGATGAGAAAACAAATAAGTCGAGTAAGAACGAGGAATTTAGTCAAACAAGCACACATTTAACAAACAGTTTCAGAATCTCGAATGAAACCCAAAAGAAATTAGGGTTTTCAACATGCTAACTCAGATAGAAGAACAACACGAGCAAGACATAGCAAAATCACAAACACGTTAAAATCAGAGAAGAGATTTTGAAAAGAAAAACTTAGAGGAAAACCCTAATCGGAGAAGATGAAGGGTCCTTTTGAAAGCAAAGTTAAAGAACCTTCGAGAAACACTTTAGAATGTCATAGTAAGTACATATCTAAAGCAAATCTAGAAGAAAGTTGAAAGATCTTAAAGATTAGGGTTTCGAAAAACCCAGAAAGGTGAGAGAGGCCTTGAAAGTTACCGATCTATCCAGAAGAGTCAAGGATCTGACCTTAACGGACATAGTTGGCCGGAGAAAAGTAAGGGATGACCGGAGAAAAGCCATGAACAGCAGTCGAGCAAGGACTGGACCAGACTCCTTCGAAGTCTGGTCATAGAACCAGACACATAGGAATCATGGAAGGCCGGTACAGGCCTCGAATGACCACAGAAGGTCATAGATTAGGCAGGTATTATGGTGGATTAGGGTGTAGTTTGATGGCGGCTAGGGTTCATGAGGGTTTCAAAGAGAGTTGAGAGAGAAGAGGAATTCAAGGGCGGCAGTAGGTGAGAAATGAGATAGGCTTAGGGGTTGTTTGGGGTTAAAAAGGAAATGGGAAATGGTGGTCGTTGATCTAAATGATCAACGGCCAGGATTAAAGGGGTTAATTGGGGATCCGGGTTTGGGTAGGTTTAGTTGGGTTAGGGGTCGGGTTTGGGTTGCAATTGGGTTGGGAAATTGGGTCTGATTTGGGCCCAATTTTAGGCTGAAATTGCAAGCCAATCTCGCTAGATTTTAGATAGCCATTTTTTCCTATTTATTTTATAGAAAATAGTAAATTAATTTCTGAAAATAAATTGAAAGTACTAAAATAACTTATAACATATAATTAATAATTTAAAAATACAGGACTTAATTTTATGAATATAAACACAGTTAAATCTTAAAAGATGCTAATATTACAATTATATGCAATTTAGCTTTAAAAATACTAAAGAAATTTGTTAAAATATGCAAAAATTACCTTAGATATATCTTAGCATAAATGTAAAAGTTCAATAAATGAACTACCAAAAAAATAATTTTGGAAATTATTATTGGATTTTTATGGATAAAAATAGGGGAATAAATTGATTTAAAAATCCTTAAAAATTGAGGGAAAATAGTAAAACATTTGTGCATACTTATATATGCATACATATGATATTTTGAAGGTATTTTGTATATTAAAAAATATATAGAGAAAAATTAGGTGTCAACAAAGGTACACAATTTTTGGTCTATTATGTTAGTAAAATTTTGTCAAGAGCGGAAACTCGTTATCCGCACCTCAAAAAGTTGGGATTACCTCTCATAGTCACCTCTCAAAAGCTTAGGCCTATTTTTAGTGCCACCTGATAGCCGTTGTGATAACCTTTCCTTTGTGGAATATTCTTCACATACCTGAGTTGCCAGGTTCGTTGGCCAAATGGGCAGTTAAAATTAGTGAATTTGACATTGAGTACAAGTCTAGGATTGAGATCAATTCACACATTTTGGCTGATTTGTGGCTGATTTCAGTCTCAGGTTATTACCCTTGGCTGCTAAAGAAGCGGTGATGTTTTCGAAAACGATGTCAGGAGTTTGGAACTTATTCACACATAGAGCTTCCAATGTGAAAGGGTTCGAGATCGAGATGTTCCTAATTACGCCTTTGGAGGAAACCTCGAGGCAGGCCATAAAGCCTATTTTTTTGACTAACAATGAAGCCGACTATGAGGCTTTGATTACAGGAATCGTACTGGCCCGGAGACTTGGCTCCGAGGTCATAAAAATCAAATGCGATTCCCAACTTGTAGTGAACCAAGTGTACGGGATTTTCAATGTGAAGGAGAACACATGCAACAGTACGTGATTAAAGTTCAAACTTTACTTGCATGATTCATGGAGTGATCGATCATACACATATAGAGAGAAGAGAACATAGAAGTAGATGCATTGGCTAATTTGGGGTCGTCCACAAAAATGAAATGATATCACTTCGGTACTGTCTTTCAACTTGTGCATTTGATACTGGATGTGGACGGCTATTGTGAAGTAAATACGACCAACCTAGTCTGGGACTGGAGGAATGAGGTCATCAATTATCTTCGACATGGCAACTTGCTCGAAGACCCGAAGGTATCCCGGGAACTACGCACCAAAGCGACTCTCTGCAGCCTCTTGGGTGGACAATTATATAGGAGATATTTCCAAGGCCCATTAGCTCAATGTTTAGGAGCCTCGGAGGCGGACTACGTAATGAGAGAGGTCCATAAAGGAATTTGCGGGAACCATTCCGGCACAGATTCGGTGGTGTTAAAGTTGGATAGGGTAGGATACTACTAGCCTCGGATGGATCAAGACGCAAAGACGTTCGTGCAAAAATGCGACAAGGGCCAATGCTATGCACATATGGTACACCAGCTGGCAGAACTCTTGCATTCAGTATTGTCCCCATGACCATTAGTGAAATGGGGGATGAATATAGCTGGTCCACTATCGCCGGGTCTCGTAAAGGTAAGGTTTCTTTTAATTTTAACTGAGCACGGAGTGATCAACTTGTTATGAGGAAAAAAAATTTGCTGATTCGAAATACCAAAAGAGATTGCCTACAATAACGGACCATAGTTCATAGGCTCCAAAGTCACAAAATTTCTAGAAGATCTGAAAATCAAGAGAATTACCTCCTTACCATTCCATCCGAGCGCTAATGGACATGCGGAGTCAACCAATAAGGTAATTATCCAAAACCTCAAAAGAGGTTAGAAGCTGCTAAAGCCAAGTGGCCTGAAGAGTTACCGGGCGTGCTATGAGTGTACCGAACGATAGCAAAATCAAGACAGGAGAAACACCTTTCTCTCGCGTATATGGCGCGAAAACTCTGATCCTGGTGGAAGTAGGGGAACCAACCTTACGATTTTCCCGAAGAAACGAATAAAGAAGTTGCTGGTGAAGTTGGATCTGCTTGATGAACGCAGGTACTTGGCACACATAAGAATGGTGGCTCAGAACCAGAGGATGGAAAGATACTATAACTGGAGGGCCAATCTCCATTACTTTAAAGAAGGAGACTTGGTTTTGAGGAAAGTGACTCAGAACACTCAGAAATCAACACTGGGAAGCTAGGTACGATGTGGGAAAGCCCCTACCATGTTTCAGCTGTTATCGGTAAAAGTTCATATGAGTTGGAGAATCAAGATGGAGTCAAATTGCCTAGCAATTGGAATGTGACTCACCTTAAAAGGTATTATTACTGATGGATCCTACCTCTACAGAAAGTATGTGATGCACTCTTTTTCCCTTCCACCATTTTTTGTCCCAATCAGAATTTTTTGGCAAGATTTTTAATGCGGCAGCAATGGAAAGCGTACATTGAAGGAACTCTTGCATTCAGTATTGTCCTTTAAATGACAAGGTACTGAAACAACAAACCGTTGTGGGGCTCGATGGCAAATTCATAATGGGATGTAAATCTTGCCATTGAACCAAAGTCTACTTAACCATTCACAAGTGCTTTACCTAGCGGGGCAAGACTTCCAGTGTTCCAATTCGCATACTTCGTATTTGAACACTAGGGGAGAATAGTATAAGATACGACAACATGATTACCATAAAAACTGGGACTATGAGACCCTGTAACAATAATGTCTCATCGGGACCAGGGACTGCACGGCCGGCCTCGTAGAAACAAGTTGTACAAGTTAGTCACATGTATTGGCAATTTATCTTTTTTAGCAAGCGAATTCTTATGTACTTTTATAGATAGAAGGAATCAAATAAAGTCCTTTTATTTTTGTCTTGTTTCTTGTCCAAATGATGAATTGATTTTATCATTTGAAAGTTAATAAAAAAAACTTCAAATGCTTGCGCTGGAATGAACAGGAGACGTCCTCTTCAAGAGCACCGTAAACATAAGAGGATCCTCTCTTATGAAACACTCATAGTAAAGGGTTGATTCCGGAAGAGTTTATGCCCGGAACATAAAGCTATCGGACGAAATACACCCGAAGCCTTATCCAATTCGACGCAAAAGGAATAAAACTTTGCACAATACTTCAGCAAAAGCCTTCTTCTTTTTTTGTCAAAATGCCAAACGGCATAAAACAAAGATATAGAAGAAGACAACAAAATAAAAGAAGAAAAGTCTAAACATTATCACCATGAGAACTCGAGGGGAGAGAGGTATCTATACCCCCCTTTTCCCCAGGAGAAGTGGGCAGATCTGCCATCTGTGCAGGACCTAGGCCTTCATCGTCATTCTCTTCAAGTTTCTCCTTAGTTTTCGAACACTCAAAACCAGTACTCGAAGAGTCATTTTGCGTCAGGATTAGCCGAGAGACATTCTCGAGAAGTAACTTCAGTGGTCAGGCCTTGGCGATTTCATCATCAATATCAACGATGCCCGCTTTGACCTCCACCAAGGTTTTTCTCCTCATATAGTACATAGTGTATGTCGTTTCAAATACAAGCGAATCTTTTTGGAACTGGAGTTTTGGCTTAAGCTTGTCAACCTCGCCCTGGAGACCATCCCGCTCAGATCTTGTGGCGCAAGGCTAATATCAAGATCACGGATTGTAAATATGTGAACCCGATTTTGCTCCATGATCTTCTTAAACCTCTCTTCCATCCGGTCCCGCTTCTCCTCAGTAGCAGCACCCTCTTCAGCTTTGGAGTTCAAGGCTGCCTCCAAATTATTCACTCGTTCAATGGAGGCAGACTCGCGCTCAGCAGCAGCGAGCAAAACATCTTGAACTCAGCCCACTTAACCTTAGCTTCTTGAAACTGTACATTTCGCTGAGTGGCTTCTTGGCTAAGAATAATCACTTCCTGATAACTTAGATGCAATCGGGCCTCAAGCTCACTCGTCTCAGCAGCCTTTGCCTTCAGCACCGGGAGGCGAGAAGCAAGTTGGTCCCTCTCAACCAACAGCTGATCCCGCTTGGACATGAGTCCTTATTTATCAAGGATCAATCTTTAAAGGCCCTAGGATGCAAGGAAGTTGGCTTGCAAAACGTATATCAAAGTCAGAAAACCCACTATAACAGATAAACAAAGAACAAGCAATAAGAGAACAAGTACGGTACCACTGTCGCATTGTGCGTGGCGTTGTTCAACATACACTCCCCAGAAAGAGAGTGTATTTATTATCTTTCTCTGAAGCCAGCGGCTTTAGGTAGTTGGCAAGATCCACCGGCCTCGACAGTAGATGGCACCCCTTCAAAATTGAGAAAGTGACACTCCTCCTTCCTCGGGGATCTGGAGAAGGGGTGAGTAATTGTGCCACAAATTCTCGTGGTCAGGGGACTGGGGAGGAGAAGCACCATCCTCTCAGGCATTAGCGGTCGGCGGAGAAGATATAGTGGATGATGGTGGCGTAGGAGCAACTGGTGTAGAGGGGCGTAAAGTTGTTGGTGTTGTAGGTTGAGAAGTATTAGTAATAGGGGCAATGCTGATTATTGGTTTCTCACCAACCAAAGGCAGAAAAGGTCCGGTCTCCGACCTCACAAGATCGAAAATAGAAAAAGGGGTCGGAATGCGAGAATCAACATTCTCTACTATATTCGTTTCACCATAAAATGCTTGGACCTCACCTTCGGTTGAGGTTCTAAGCTCTCCTGACTGAGCATTAGGTTGAGCAGATGAAGATCGTTGTCTCCGTTGAAGGAAATCCTCTTTATCACTAGCTTCTCCATCATCAATGTCCATAATGGATGCGGCCGGCTCAGGCGTGGCCTTCTTTATTTTCTTATTGTTATCCCTAACCGAACAAGAACGGCACCTTTTTGGTTGCTGGTTCTCTAGCTAGGGACTCTGGGAGGAAGTACCTCCAACGGAGGCAGATCCGAGGGCACCGCTCTGAGTGAGAGTATCTTGCAGCAATCTCGCAGCCTCCGTAGGATCGGCAAAAACATCCACTTCGGGACAGGTAATGAAGCCCTGTGGGAGCCCTAAATCAAGAAAAAGATATAGTTAATATACCAAGTTATTCTCATGTGGAGGCAAAAGGAAGAAGAAATCAGTTTACCATGGTTCTTGGCTTTCCACCCATATTTGGGAGCCATATCCTTCCACAAACAGATTTTTGCCATTTTAATATCCAAAATCTTCTAAACCCATTGGTGCAGGCCTTGAACCCTTACTGGTGTTCACCGAGCAGCTAAAACAACATGTATAAAGAAGTCATCAATAACGGGGAACAATTCTTTTTATGAAGGGAAAAATAAAATATAAACTTACGTGAACGGTTCTATGATTCAGGAAAGGATGAAGTCGTGGCGGGGATGATATCCCTGGTAGAAATGATGATGAATAGTTCCATCGATTCACGGTCAGTGTCATCATTCATGCTAGTGAGAAGACCATGGTGGCCACGCTTACTGAAACATATTACTCCCCCACGGAAGATTTTGGGGGAGTAAAGGTTCATCATATGTGCCAGGGTTAGGATTTTTCCTATCTCCGTGCACAGTTGGCGCAGACAAGCCACCGTTTGCCATACAGAGTGGACCACTTGTGCTAAGCAGACCTGGTACCGATGGCAAAACTCAAGATCACAAGCAAGCCCCCACTCAAATAAAATGGACGCAAAGTGAAAGGATACATATAGACATACGTAAAGCCTTTCTTAGAGAAGGTAACCCGCTCTATCAAGTTAGGAGCGATGATGTTAAGATCTGGGCAGTTGCAATCCACCTTACAGCAGCCATATTAGACGAATAGAAGAAAGATAGCTGCTAACGGCCCAAGTCCGTAAAGAGCGGAGGGGAACTTCTCTTGGAAGTCATTGACGGTACTCAAATGTTTGGGAATGATGGTGCTTACCGTAGGAGGATCAACATCGACATCAACTTCTTTATCTTTACTTCTCTTCAGGCCTCCATCGAAGAAGAGACTAGAGTTCTCACAAGACTCAAGTGAAAGGAGCCATAATCATACGAAGATAGTGGAGTTTTTGAAGAAAATCAAAAGAGAGGAAAGCAGAAGAAGGTTAAATGCAGAGAAGATATTGGACTTATGAAAATATTGGAAGTGAAAGCGGTAAAATGATGAATATAAATAAAGATATAGACGGCAAAAATTATGGTCATGATTACCTCGAGGGCTGGCAAAAATATTGCTGAATCGTGGGGCAACACGTATTTGGGGTATTAAATGCGAGAAGACGTACTTCCTATCAAGTGTCATAGATTGTTCAGAAGATTTTTCACCAAGAAAGGGATCTTGACCAACTTCTCGGTGGCACAAAGATATGCCATCGGAAAGCATGAGGACTATTTGTATAGAGTAAAATTAGTTTATATCAAATGATCGAATAATAGCGTGACACGTGAAATCGGAGATAGGCGAAAGACAAATGGAATAAGAACCAAGACCGAGAACAATAGCTGCAGTTAGCATCGAATAGACCCCGAAGGGAGCATAGTCAACGTGAGCGGGTTGAATGATTGTTATCAGATGGCATTTAATAAGAATATTCCCTAGTTCTAAATAGGCAGTTGTTGTAGAGAATTTTGGCATTCATGAGCATCCGTTACATATTCATCAATGACCCCCTTTATTGTCATTTAATAGGGCCTTGATCCTAGGATCTTATTTCCTAAGTATAGCTATAAATAGTGGTTTCAACAACCATTGTAGAGACACGATATCATTGGAGAAACTTATGCTACATTCTATTCTCAAGCTAAATAAGATAATTTTACTCACTCTTGTATATTGTTCGTACTTTTGTCATCGGAAGCATCGCTTCCGGAGCCAGGCCTGCCATTTCCTTTGATTTTTACGCTAAGTCTTACTTTTAATCTCAGCTATTTATCATTTTTGGATCAAATCAATTTGCTTGTCTATAAATCACGTAACAAATTTAACCGTACCGTTTTAAGGGTAAACATGTACATTACTAAAGAAAGGTGGGGAAAAGAAAGTATTAAGTGGGATTTAAATCCGCCCCTATAGACATTTAGTTAGTTGTAAAGATTAGTAAATGACTTCTGGAGTACTACTAGATTAACTGTCGAAGACGTGCTATTTGATCGCTACAATTGCACTCCACGCTCGTTCCACATGCATTTTCTCAACGCTAATTCCGTCTTCAACCGTCCACTTTCCGCCCTAACGTACTTATAGTATCTTTGATCATTATTAGGATTAATCTATTTCACTATTGTTTCAATGATTTTATCAAAGTCAAGGCTCTAATTAACTTTTCTACTAACACAAGCAAAAGTATTCGAGTGTGTCCATGTTAAGTGACAGCTTCTTATCGACAGTTAACGTCCTCTCATCCATAAGAATAGCCCCACTTGTATCCTTTCTTGTTACAATGGCAAGAGAAGAGAAAAGTCGGTGCACATATATTATTTTTCTAAGTAAGAGAGAGCACAGGGAACGGGGAGGGAGGAGGGATGAAATTATTATTTATAAACGTTCAAGTCTTTCACTCATTAATCATTCGATTATAAGCCACAATTGGAGACTAAGGTCCATTGCAATTTGCAGCAGCTTTCTATTTTTGTAACCAAAGAAAGAAGAAATCTAAGATTCAAGATCTTGAAGATGACGACGGTAATCCTCTATCTTTTCAATCTGATCTTAATTTCATTCGCACCGAATGATTTTGACACGTATAGTCTCTTTCAAAATAATAGTTAAAAAATGTATATTTTTTTATATATATACATTATGTATGTCATATATAAAGATTACACAAATTTTTTACACTTTTTCGGCTACCGAATATAAATAATTTTTGACGCGAGCTAAAAGTAAAAATAGCCAAATGATTTTTAACCTATTTTATATATGTCCTATCTTTTGGTTGAGTTCAGATGACAGAGATGAGAGTACATATGGATTGTGCTGGATGTGAGAGCAAGATCAGAAAATCTCTCGAGAAAGTTAAAGGTAAATTAGTTCTAGCAGCTTATTTTTTCGTGTTGCTAATTCCGCTCTTTATTATTTTTTGGTAACCCGATAGTGTAAAAGTTCTTTTAAAATTATTATGTATAAAGAAGCTAAACTCAATGATGGGATTTGAGTTAAGGGAGTATCTAATTTTTGCAAAACTTTTGACGTAAATTTCAGGTGTTGATAATGTAGAAATAGATATGGCCATGCAAAAGGTGACAGTAACAGGATGGGCAGACCAAAAGAAAATACTCAAGACAGTGAGGAGAACGGGTAAAAGAGCTGAAATATGGCAATTTCCTCATAATCCTGAGATGAGAAATAATCATAATTATGTCACTGATCATTACTATCAGCAGCAAGGCTGCGGTGGTCCGTCCACGTATTACGCCGGAGAACCACCGGCATCCGCCTATAACTACCGCAAACACGGCTATGACAACTACGGTCGAGCCTACAGCCTTTATAGGGGCAATTCAAACACTTTTGGTAGCCGAGCTGGTGATACATTTAGTGACGAGAATCCTAATGGTTGTCACATTATGTGAAGATTGTTGGTTGACCAGAATTTCCCTTTCAATTTCACTTTTTCACTTTTCTTTTATAGACTCAGTTATCAAGTGTAAGTTTTTAACATGTAACTACGTAAGTTTTTGGGCAAGTACGTAATATTTTTGAAAGGATGTAAACTTCTAATTACGAACTGAATAAATGGACTTGTTACCTTTTCTACCGCATTTTCCAAATTATTTATGTATACATTATACAATAACAATCACCCAGTATAATCCCACTTAGTGGGATCTGGGGAGGGTAGTGCATACGCAGACCTTACCCCTGCCCTGGAGTAGAGAGGTTGTACTTATGTATACTAACAATAAATTAAATCGTTTTCATACAGTTAACAGAGAAGCAAGAAAGATATATCCAATTCAAACTCGTGAAATGTTAATCAAATGTGACATTCTAGCCACAAGGCTGTCCTCTTAGGACCCTTTGTAAAACGTGATTGGATTAGTGAAAGAGTGCACCACTCACGCATTGGATTAATGATATTTAACTTTTCTCTACTTGTAATATATCATATGGCAGTACTTAGACGTTGGAATAAGAAGAGAATTCTACCTACAGAGAGCAACTTATTTTTAACACTATGGACAGTCTTCTCTCTATATAAAAATTAAGGATTAAAATCTTAGTGCTTTGATGGAGGAACAATCTTTTCCTCAATAATCCGCATTGCATGATTTCATAGACCTTTTCGGTAAAATGGATATAGTGTTTGTCCATCCTTAAATAGTGTAATATAAGTTGGGCTCTTAAATTAGTGTTACTGAGCGAGGCCTTTCGATCTGGACTAACCATAAAAACGAAAGCTGTAATTGATAAAGTTGTCCTGGTGTTTGAAGCTTAATATTTCCAGTATTTAAAAAAAAATTCCAAAATAAAACTTGAAATATTCTGAATCTGAAATACACCAAGAAAGAAACTGTATAATATGAAAGATATTATACTTCTTTAAGTATGAAAATACAAAACTGTGAAAACGACGAAATAATAACATGTATTTTTTTACCATAAAAGTCATTCTATTATGTAATTTATGTCATGTTGTAAGTGATTTTTCAAAGTTACCTAGTATATTATAGCGATCATATATTTCTTCTTTTTAATCAATATATAGGTCTAATATTAGTTTAATATGATAAAATCGTAAAATAAACACAAACCCTCATATTAATTAAATTGTACTATACTAAATAGATTTCAAGACGCTTAATGAATCGATTGCATTGGTAAAGATGTACATAACACATAGTCAAGATAAGCGTCAACACACTACTAGAAGTCTGGCAAAATCGTCCAAATCATTGCGATCGAAATCGGTTGGAAGAGAAAATCGACCGAAATCGGTCGAAAACTATTTAAATTGATCGCAAAAATCAAATTAAAATTTTTACACAAAGATACTGACCACCTTTGATCAAAAAAGTGGTCCCACAATAAAAAAAATACTGTTATATCTGACACATATAAAAATTATGCCCGATGTCGATCGAAAATTATTCAATCTTTGACCAAGACCTAGTTAGACTTGCATATTATCTTCCAAAAAAAGTTTAATTAGAAAAATTCAAGTATATCAACCGACAACGGTCGGAATTTTTTATTTGTTTTTCCCGCCAGGCTCAATTGTATTTTTTTCAATAACAAAAATAGTTTTTTAAAATTATTATGAATTTACCGACCAATTTCGATTCAGTGGTCAAGAATGGTCAACCACTTATAAATTATTGATATTTACGATCTATATATATTTAACAATATAAATTGTATACACACACACATGAAAAAAGAGTAGTTTTCTAACACCCTATAGCCTCTCGGATATACGTCTCCACAGTCATCCGCCAGACTTTATTAGGCCTGCTCATAACTTGAGACCTACGTGAACCTAGTACTCTGATACCATGTTGTCACGATTTAATTTCTCCTATAGACCGTGATGGCACCCAACGTTGCCGCTAGGCAAGCCTACAATGAACTAACTCTGTGATCCTTTCTTTTAAAGATTTGAAACAATTAATTTTTAGTTTGTTCATAAATAAGGAGTAAGAATTTAATAAAAGTGAGAGGTCAAGACTTTTAAAGCAGTGAGATAAATAAAAACAATTCAAAAACCATCAAGTGTCTACTAACATAATGTAATGACCCTGTGACGATCCGACTCGTCGTCTCATGAGTTACCACTTCGTTTTCTCTATTTTATGCTTCTTCATATTTTTTCATCGGTATGGGGTGTGTTAGAGTTTATTTGGATTAGTTTTGACAAGAAATGAGACACTTAGTCTCTTTAAGGAAGGCTTAAGTTGGAAAAGTCAACTGGACGTTGACTTATGAGTTATAGGGCTCGGATGTAATTTTTGATGATTCGGTTAGCTTCGGGAGGTGATTTGCGACTTAGGAGTGCGATCGGAATTGATTTTGGAGGTCCGATGTAGAATTAGGCTCGAATTGGTAAAGTTAGTATTTTGGCGAATTCCGGTTGTTAGGTAAGATTTTGATCCGAGGGTCGGAATGGAATTCCGAGAGTTTATGTAGCTTCGATATGTGATTTTTGATATGTGTGCAAAATTTTAGGTTATTCAGACGTCGTTTGGTTGGCTTTTTGATCGAATGCGTGTTTCAGAAGTTTTCAAATAACTTAGGCTTGAATCCGATGAGAATTGATGATTTTAGTATTGTTAGATGTGTTTAGATGATTGGAACAAGTTCGTATGATGTTTTGGGATATGTTGGTACTTTTGGTTGAGGTCCCAGGGGCCTCGGGGTGATTTCGGATGGCTAGACGGAAGATTTTTGGACTTAGGATATTGTAGAAAAATGCACAGCAGTTGCAGGCCAAATTTGATCTTCGCGTTCGCGGGGATTGGCCGCGTTCAAGTAGGGTTGAGGTTTAGGTGCTTCGCGTTCGCGATGGGGACCCCGCGTTCGCGTAGAGGAAGATTTGGGGATCCCTGGTCCTTGTGTTTCGCGTTCGCGACCATGGGGTATGCGTTTGCGTAGGAGGAGCCTCTGAAGCTTCGCGTTTGCGGGATGGGCTCCGCGTTCGCAAAGAGGAAATTGGCCCAGTGGAATTTTTTGTCATCGCGGACAGGAGAAGGCCCTCGCGTTCGCATAGAGTAAAGTGTTTGGGCAGAAGGGTTTTATTATATTATTTCATCCGCGAACCAAGTCTATTTTCCTCCATTGTTGAGCATTTTGAGAGCTCCGCCATACTCCTTGGCCTAAATACACGAGATTATGATAGATTTAATATGGAAATTGGTTGAAATTTACCCAAAAGGGCAAAGCTAGGGCTTGAGTTTTTGATATTTCAAATTGGGATTTGATAGGTCATTTGAGCTCGGATTTGGGGGTTCTTGGCATGTATGAACTCGTGGCGAGACGAGGAATCCGGTAATGTGAGTTTTGTAATTTTTCAAGAAGTGGGCATGGGGCTCGGGTTTTGCTAGTTTCGAGATTTTTGCTATTTCTATATTGTTTTCGATTGGGTATTGTTCCCTTAGAATATTGTGATGTATCCTCTCTATTTTTGGATAGATACAACGCGCGTGGAGGCCGGTTTGAGGGGCAAAGGCATCGCGGGCTAGAGATTTTACCGGTTCGAGGTGAGTAATATTTGTAAATGATATCCTGAGGGTTTCTTGAAACAGTGGTAACAATGACACTGTACGATATGACTTGAAACAGTGGCAACAATGACACTGTATGATGTAAATTGGTCAGGTAACAATGACTGACCAGGAATTAATTGATGCCACGAGATGGCTTGATATTGCGCTTGGGCTGTAGGAGCCCCTCCGGAGTCTGTACACACCCCTAGTGAGTGTCATTGATGATAAATAAATATAGATGGCTCGGGCTGCACGCCGCAGTGGGTACTGAAATGTACCATCATATGCATTGCATTGCATTCATGTATTTGTTCATTATTTGTTATTTGTGATATTTCTTGAGATATCTATCTGCTGTTATGGTATTATCTGATCACTCCTAAAGAGGATAACTTTCAGATAGTGGTAACAATGACACTGTATTATGCGTTTGGTCAGGTAACAACGACTGACCAGGAATAACACCGTGCGGTCAGGTAACAATGGCTGACCATGAACGAGAATAAGGCCCGAGGGGTGAGGTTCTGTGTTTAGCGGCACTAATTTTTTGAGATTATTTTTGCTACTGTTGAAAAGATCATTTTCAAAAGAGGTTTAAACTGAGCCAAGATATTTTCAAAGATTTCACAGTTTCACTGATTTCTAAAGGAGTTTTACATTGTTTCTATACAGCATGATGATCTGTTATACGTGTTTTCTTACTGCTCAGTTATTATTTACTTTTGTTACTCACTGAGTTGGAGTACTCACTTTACTCACTGCACCTCGCATGCAGATGCAGGTACTGGTTTACCCGGTAGCGGGTTTGAGCTGGTTGAGGATTTTGCTATTGTAGCCGAGCAAGNTATCCTCGAGAGGCTGCAGAACCTTTAGGAAAACTTCACTTTCTTGGAATTCTTATCGTGCGTACTTGTTTCAGCTTGAGATACAACTCTTGAAATTCCTTCCATACAGACCTGTATGCACACGTGAGCGCTCAGCATTAGATATGCCTTGATGGCTTATGATTCCCTGATCAAGGGGCGAGATGTGATCTCCGTGAGTTTGATATTGGGCCAGTCTGGAGGACTTGAGGCCGAATCTTTGCCATGGTTTGAGCACCGAGGTGCTGATTGTGTGAGCAAGTGTTTTGAACTTATATGTTAGGAATTGTCCCTATTAGCCGGAATGGCGATTGGATATCCATGTGATGAGTATGTTAGTACTGCGAGATGTATCTACATGATTTGGTAGTGACGAAGAAGTCTGCTGGATAGTAGATGAACTGTTAAGTGTTCGATTCCTATTGTGATTGATGTGTAGCCCGAATTATGGACGCGTGAAGAATATTTTCATGTCTCCTAGTTGGGAAGTGAAGTACATTACATGTAGCGGTATGAGTTCAGACTCAGGAAGACTAAATGACTGTGTTATGTGTATGACGATGGAAGGTGTGCTGAAATACTAAATTGAGGCCAAGCATATGGGTTATCTCCTGTGGATTGTTCTTGAGTGGTATGATCCTTGTGTGTATGTTAGAAGATCTCATGTGTAATTGAAGGGTATGTGTTGAAATCTGAGAATTTGGGTCACTTAAGAGAGTGGACTCAACTGATGTAGAGATGGATGTGGGAACTGTAGAGGATTACAGTACTAGATGATCTGTGTTTTCACAAACTTGTAAACGATTTGAGTTTAATATCACTATGGTATTGTGGCATCATTAGAGTAGAAGCATTATGGGTTATTGAATGTGTTCTGGTATATAGCTTTAAGCCAGGTTGTTGTTGATTAGCTGATCGCACGGTCATGTGCTATGCTGGTTCCGTTTTGAGGTATGCTGGCGGATCAGTCCTGGTTGCAGGAATTGAGCCGAGGATGGCACGAGTGGAGCAAAATTTTGACAAAGGTTATATGGTGCTTCGTAGATGTGTGAAAATAATAGGATGTCTTGAGCTGTCATTGATAAAGAATGCTTAGTGTATGGAGAAGGAAGAAGTTTGTTTGCATTGGAATGAGATCATATCCTGCGGTGTCAGAGTGCTAATGAGGCACGGATGGTTATGTCCGTTTGATCAGGTAAATTGCAGTTCGAATAAGAAGTAAATGACTCTTGAGAATGATTTTATTGTGTTCAAGATTCTACATGTAACAATCAGGTGTCTTAAGGTTGTGTGCGTGGTAGAGACTGTGTTTTCATCGGAAAAGGTCAAGACTTGTGGTATTTTTATGTTGATTATGGGATCCTATGTATCGGTATCTAGGAAGTAATGGTAACGAATTCAGATTCACAGGAAGTTCTTCAAAGTAAAGTATTTTGGAATATGGTATTTCTGGGAACATTTGAGAGGGTATTCGGTGGCCTATGGGTCTTAGACAGTGTGGTCCTATGTTCGAGTCTCGTATGGTAAACCTGGGCTGAGGTATTGTGGTGCTACAGCAAGGAGGAATATCAAGTTGATGATGAATCAGAGGGGAAGTTTGATAAATGGAATAGGTTGATAGTAGACTGAGTCGGTATGGTAAGGGTATGATTAATTCTTCGTATGTGTTCGAGGTAATGAGCCTTACAGGCATTTTGCAGCAATGCTCTTGAGTTTTGGCAGCTTGCTTAGCTTGGTTTGGGTAGAAGGATTCAGTCCTGGCAGTTTAGCTTGTGCACATGGAATTGGGGGTGAGAGTCCTTGTTGGGTTTTTACCGTGGTTTGGAGATGAATATATTTTCTATGGGTATGCGAAGCATGAAATGTGTAATGATTCTTCTTCTAGATGGGATTGACGGAAGGTCTTGGCTAGATGAGTTACAGTTCAGTTCTGAAAAGAAGTTCATAAAATTCTTAGGCAACGGGTAGCCTCAGGTAATCAAGGAAATGGTACTGCTAATTGGAAGTGATTTGACGAGAGTATGTGTCTCGGAAGAAGGGTAATGTGATTAGACTGATGATACTTCGGTAGTATTGCGGCACTTTTTTGCTAGATCGATTGCTGATATATGAGTTTGTTTGATGGCACAGGGGAATTTTAGAATATCTTTCGTGAAATGATTGGGTACTCGAGGTGTGATATGTATTCATACTGCGGAATTTGGGGATTAGGTACAGTGTTTCGTGTGCTATATGGAGTTGGAGACTGGGAGTTCTCAGGTACATACTATGTAATGGTTGTGGATCGTGTGTATTGGTACTGTTAGCGGCTATTGGGATTTGGAGGCCCGGGTGGATCTTTCTTTGCTTGGTATATTAGATTTTGGATATGATATTGGGGTGTAGACTGGTTGTCTCAGTATTGGGTTATTCTAGACTATTGTGCTATTGGCTATGTTGGAAAATGCCACAGGTTGCGTGGCAAGGTGCATCGGATTATGTTCTAGCAGAGTGGTTTGTATTCCAAAGACCAGCGGACGGGTGGGAAGGATTACTTTCCTTAATTGGGCCTTTGTGGCGGATGTCAGTGTAGAGGTTTCTACCATTGATTCAGTTCCGGTATTGAGGGACTTTTCGGATGCGTTCCTTGTGGTCGGGCATATCGCCGGGCAAGATTGTGGATTTCGGTATTTATTTGGTGTCGGGCACCGTATCGTACGGCTCTGGCAGGAGTTATAGTAGTGGAAGGAGCAGCTTCAGGCTTCTTGGTATTGAGTTTGTTGGCAGGCCGATGTGGCTACGTATTTGGCTTGAGTTAGCTTGGTTAGTCCCGAGTTCAATTGTTGAGGGATAGGTTGATTCGATCGTTATTGAACTTGTTAGTGATCTGGGAGATCTATGAGTTGCTTTTCTGTGCTGTGAGGCATTATGATTGGTTGGATATGGGCACATGTGGTGCGGTTCTATTGAGGAGTCATAGAGAAAGTCAAGCGTGAAGAGTAATTGAGTGTGGCTCGGTAAATGGAGTATTGGTTACGGCCTATCGGGTTGTGTATTGTATGTTATTTGTTTCACCGTAGGTGTAATGAATGGCTTTGATTTCAGACATCAAATTATGTGTGGCTGTCAATTTTGTGCATGGCGACTTGAGGTGTTTCATCTGTAATAGTATTTGGGTAGAATCGTGCATTGTGGTGAGGCCATACGAGGGTATAACCCTTCAGGGTAGATTCAGGTATCCTATTTCCATGATGTGAGATGGGGTCTCAGCCTTGTGTTGTAATGGTACTGATGAGCTTGAGGTACAGCTCTTTCATTTGAGTCATTTGTCATTATTTGAGTATGTTCAGACCGTTCCTCATTGGTGCGTATATTATGCAAGTTGTGGCTTAGGCCTGTGTCGAGGTGTCATATCACCAGAGTGGTATGTTGGATTCGAGGAGATCATTGGAGTCATTAATGAATACGAACAGATTTGATTTCAGCTT
Organism: Nicotiana glauca; assembly: GCA_026770625.1. NCBI lineage: Eukaryota > Viridiplantae > Streptophyta > Magnoliopsida > Solanales > Solanaceae > Nicotiana > Nicotiana glauca. The sequence goes on along the minus strand of MU678940.1, from coordinate 87,797 downwards.
TATGGAAGGATAATATCGAGGTTCGGCTCGAAAATCTGCTGTGGTATTAGTCAAAATGGATGTGGCTTCATGAATGGTTGATCTGAGAGATGGTTACGGCTTGCTGCGTGTTTCGTTTATCGTTGGCAGTATATGATACTGTTGGAATGAGACTTTAGCTAAATAAGAGGTTTTCTATCGATATTTGATTGTTGTGGGTAACTACTGTGAATGGAATTTATCGTATCGTGTGCTTTGATTATGTGGTATATCATATGACTTCACCTGAGGTTGCAAGTATGGGTATTACAGCTGGTTCGGAACTATTCAAAGTATAGGTGTGAGGTTTTGATCGTATTGATGGTTTCAGAAGTGAAAAGGTAGTTCTATAATTTATGGGCTAGATTGGATTGGGTAATTTCAGCTATGTTGTGTTGTCAGGACCTATATGAGATAGGGTGACGTGGGATTACCCCGGGTATATGCTTGGTAAGGTTATTCAGCTATTGGTCGGCTTCTAGGACAACTCCGAGTACGCTCGAGGACGAGCGTTGGTTTAAGTTGGGGAGGATGTGATGACCCGACCCGTCGTCTCATGAGTTACCGCTCTGTTTCCCCCATTTAATGCTCCTACATGTTTTGTCATCGGTATGGGGTGTGTTAGAGTTGATTTGGATTGGTTTTGACAAGAAATGAGACACTTAGTCTCTTTAAGGAAGTCTTAAGTTGGAAAAGTCAACTGGATGTTTACTTATGAGTTATAGGTCTCGGATGTGATTTTCGGTGATTTGGTTAGCTTCGGGAGGTGATTTGTGACTTAGGAGTGCAATCGGAATTGATTTTAGAGGTCTGGTGTAGAATTAGGCTCGAATTGGCGAAGTTAGTATTTTGGCGAATTCCGGTTGTTAGGTGAGATTTTGATCCGAGTGTCGGAATGGAATTCCGAGAGTTGTTATAGCTTCTATATGTGATTTGTGATGTGTGTGCAAAATGTCAGGTCATTCGGACGTCGTTTGGTTGTGTTTTTTATCGAATGCGTGTTTCGAAAGTTTTCAAAGAACTTAGGCTTGAATCCGATGAGAATTGATGATTTTAGTGTTGTTAGATGTGTTTAGATGATTGGAACAAGTTCGTATGATGTTTTGGGATATGTTGGTGCTTTTGGTTGAGGTCCCGGGGGCCTCGGGGTGATTTCGGATGGCCAGACGGAAGATTTTTGGACTTAGGATATTGCAGAAAAATGCACAGCAGTTGCAGGCCAAATTTGGTCTTCACGTTCGCGGGGATTGGCCGTGTTCGCCTAGGGTTGAGGTTCAGGTGCTTCGCATTCGCGGTGGGGGCCCCGCGTTCGCATAGAGGAAGATTTGGTGGTCCCTGGTCCTTCTGCTTCACGTTCGCGACCATGGGGTCCGCATTCGCATAGGAGGAGCCGCTGAAGCTTCGTGTTCGCGGGATGGGCTCCGCGTTCGCAAAGAGGAAATTGGCCCAGTGGAATTTTTGGTCATCGCGGATGCGAGAAGGCCCTCGCGTTCGCATAGAGTAAAGCGTCTGGGCATAAGGGTTTTATTATATCATTTCATCCACGAACCAAGTCTATTTTCCTCCATTATTGAGCATTTTGAGAGCTCTTGGGGCAAAATGAAGAAGGATTCAAGGAGGATTGATTGGAGGTAAGTTCCTTGGCCTAAATACACGAGATTATAATAGATTTAACATGGAAATTGGTTGAAATTCACCAAAAGGGATAAAGCTAGGGCTTGAGTTTTTGATATTTTAAATTAGGATTTGATAGGTCATTTGAGCTCGGATTTGGGAGTTCTTGGCATGTATGAACTCGTGGCGAGACGAGAAATCCGGTAATGTGAGTTTTGTAATTTTTCGAGAAGTGGGCCCGGGGCTCAGGTTTTGCTAGTTTCGAGATTTTTGCTATTTCTCGATTGTTTTTGATTGGGTATTGCTCCCTTAGCATAGTGTGATGTATCCGCTCTGTTTTTGGATAGATACAACGCGCGTGGAGGCCGGTTTGAGGGGCAAAGGCATCGCGGGCTAGAGCTTTCACCGGTTCGAGGTGAGTAATATTTGTAAATGATATCCTGAGGGTTCGAAACCCCGGATTCGCACATCATAGTGTTGTATTGAGGTGACTTGCATGCCGGATAGCGAGTGTAGGGTAGAGCACCATTGGGGATCGTGACTTGGTCCGACCCGATTGATGAAATTACTACGTATTTGACTGGAACTGCTTGTTATCATCATGATTTGGGCTGATTGCTATTTTTTTGGCTTCGTGCCGATTATTTGAGTCCTTCGGGGATTGAAATTACTGTTTTAGCATATTTTGCATATCATTTGGTTTCAGTCCAAGATTTTAAATACTATTTTGCAAACTCAGCCATACTCCTAAGTTTTGAAAACTCAAATGATATTTTAAATGATAATTCGGGCTGAGAACTACTGTTTTATAAATGCCCAAAGGGCTTATGATGATTTCTGGACTGAGCATGGATCGGGCTGCGCGCCGCAGCAGTGATTTTGAAACAGTGGTAATAATGACACTGTATGATGTGATTTGAAACAGTAGTAACAATGACACTGTATGATGTGACTTGAAACAGTGGTAACAATGACACTGCATAATGTAAATTGGTCAGGTTGACCAAGAATTAATTGATGCCACGAGATGGCTTGATATTGCGTTTTTGTTGTAGGAGCCCCTCCGGAGTCTGTACACACCCCAGTGAGCATCGTCGACGATAAATAAATATGGATGGCTCGGGCTGCATGCCGCAGTGGGTACTGGAATGTACCATCATATGCATTGCATTGCATTCATGCATTTGTTTATTATTTGTTGTTTGTGATATTTCTTGAGATATCTATATGCTGTTATGGTATTATCTGATCACTCCTAAAGAGGATAACTTTCAGACAGTGGTAACAATGACACTGTATTATGCGTTTGGTCAGGTAACAACGACTGACCAGGAATAACACCATGCGGTCAGGTAACAATGGCTGATCATGAACGAGAATAAGGCCCGAGGGGCGAGGTTCTGTGTATAGCGGCACTAATTGTTTGAGATTATTTTTGCAACTGTTGAAAAGATCATTTTCAAAAGAGGTTTAAACTGAGCCAAGATATTTCCAAAGATTTCACAGTTTCACTAATTTCTAAAGGAGTTTTACACTGTTTCTATACAGCATGATGATCTGTTATACGTGTTTTCTTGCTGCTCCGTTATTATTTACTTTTATTACTCACTAAATTGGAGTAATCACTTTACTCCATGCACCCCGCGTGCAGATGCAGGTAGTTGTTTACCCGGTAGCGGGTTTGAGCTGGTTGAGGATTTTGCTATTGTAGCCGAGCAAGGTGACCGCCAGAGTTCGCGGCACCAGATTTCTTCTTTTGATTCTAAATTTTTAATCCATGTATTACAGGCCTTGTAGTTGACTTAAAAATCCTTCTAAATGCTTGTGACTTGTGACACTCCGGTCGGGCTGTATCGGGATGGTTCCCTGTTTTTATTATTTTTCTTCCGCACATATGATAATTTTACTAATATTTTAGACTTGCTAAGTAAGTATTAAAGAGGTATTGATGTCTGTTGGCTGGCCTTGTTTTCACGAGAGGCGCCATCACGAACGGGTTTGGGAGTTGGGTCGTAACAGACCCGGCCAGTTGTTTTAAGAATTTATGCCCCGATCCCCTATTAACTATATTCCCCATGTTTTTTTTTCTATTGTAAGTTTACGGGAGGATTTAATTGGAGTTTCGGAGAGTTTTGGGACACTTAGTCCCTAAATGAGAGTTTAAACTTTAGAATTTGGACCGTAGTCGGAACAGTGTGAACACGACCTCGGAATGGAATTCTGTTGGTTCTGTTAGCTCCGTTGGGGATTTTAGGTCTAGGAACGTGTTTGGATTGTATTTTGGAAATCCGTAGCTTATTTAGGTTTGAAATGCCGAAAGTCGAACTTTTGAAGTTTCCGATTCGATAGTGAGATTTTTATTTAAGGCTCGGAATGGAATTTTGAAAGTTGTAATAGCTCCGTAGTGTTGAATGTGACGTGTGTGCTAAATTTCAGGTCATTCGGACGATGTTTTATAGACTTTTTTATCGAAAGCGTAATTTGTGAGTTTTTGAAGTTCTTGGGCTTGAATCTGATGTTAAATTGGCATTTTCATGTTGTTTTGAGCGTTCCTGATAGGTATAATTTATTCATATATTTTTATATGTTAAATATTAAAGATTTTAAATAAAACATGAATAAATATATCATATTCTCCCATATTTTCTAACATACTTCGCAGGAGAAAGAGCATAAGAAAATCGAAGAAAAGAAGTAAAAAAGTAGGAATTGAGTAGCCAACTGGGAATGAAGAAGCAAATGGACTAAAGCACCATAATTGCGACGATAGCAATTGGGAATCATGAAGAAAATCATATAGTTGCAACTAGAGAACTATAGTTGAAACTATAGCCTTTCTCTGCAAAATGAAGCTCAATTGATAAGGCCATAGTTGCAACTACAATTTCTATAGTTGCAACTATGGAGAACCTTAGGCAAAAAGACTCTATAAATAGAGAGTGAATATTGGAAAGAAGACATAGAGTCTTACAGCAGAAAACTAATCTTTGGTCTCTCTCTCTTTGCCTTTAATATTTTTTACTAGTTGTCTTTCTTTTAGAAGAATAATATTAATTCATAAGTTCTTTGTTTTAAATTAGTTTTTATTACTTTGTAATGGAGTAACTTCTTTTGTTGGGATAGTTGATGAAACTTGATATAAATATTATAATACTATCTCAGTTTAATACATTCTTAGCGTGAAACTTTCTTTTTATACTTTGTATTGTGCCGTAATAATAGTTTTAATTAATCATTATTATCACTTCTACATATTTTTATCTCTAAGTTATTTTTATATTGATTTTGTAATTCTCATGGAGCAAAATTGATATATAATAATCAATGAATAAAATAGTAGAGTGAGAATAATTTTTAGTAAACTATTATTCCAAGTTCATAATCTTGCTTGCCTCAGTTTTAATTCTCACGGAGGAATTGTTGTAGGCAAGATTATTGATTTTTTAGTAAAAATATTCTCATGAAGTTTTTACTACCTCTTAGCAAAATTCAAGAAAGAAAAATATTTCGGTCTAATTGTCACTAGTTTTAACTCAATTAATCACATAACCTCACGGAGTGCTATTAATTGACTACTTCTTAGTGAGATAAATATAATTGTATTAGCAATAAGCAATTATTCCTCAGAGAAATACATGTAAAATTGAGATTTTATTGTAATATATTATTAAGTGAATTCAACGATTCTCAACTCTTATAAATTATAAATCTTCCAAAAGTTCTTGGTTTTTATTTAAGTAATTAACAAGCTTTAAACCGCACTCACTTTTTATCAAATTAATTCTCTCAAATAGTAGTTGAAATATTAAAAGTATGTAGCATAGATGTTCCAATCTTTGTGGGACGATATCATAAACTATATTAGAATTTGACAAAGCACGAGCAGGAAAATCCTATACACATTGGCCTCATCAGTTCCGAAGGTGGCAACAAGTTTGAATGATGTTTTAGGATTGGTCAGCATGATTGGTTGAGATCCAGGGGACCTCGGGTGAGTTTCGGGTGCTTAATTGAAGTTGAATTGGACTTAGGAAGAGTTTGAGTTTCCTGAACCTATCATAACCGCAACTGCGTGTTTGGGACCGCAGGTGCGGCACCGTAGAAGCAGCTAGGTGATCGCAGAAGTGAGATTTGGCCAAGGCCCTAGGACCGCAGGTGTGGCTGGGTGATCGCAAATGCGGAGCCGCAGATGCAGACCCAGCCCGTTAAGTGAATTTTGTACCTGCAATGCCTTTTCCGCAGGTGCGCTCCCGTGACCGCAGATGCGGTAATCGCTGGGCAGAAATATGAAATTTTGAGGGTTGAGTTCATAACTTGGAAAAATCAAATTTGGAGCTCGAGGTAGGGAGATTCTGTAGGGTTTTTGAAGAGAAGATCATTAGATCCAGGTACTTCGACTCAGCCCTACTATACATGAGGCGGGGTGATCCATCAGAGACTTTGAGGTATGTTTACCGCGTCCGCAAACCGAGGAGTCCCTTTCCATTCTCTCTCATAGTATTAGCCCTTTTGTATTTACTTATGTTTAGACACTCTGGAGTTAGAACACTGTAGTTATTCCACAACTTGTGATTTCATGAGATTCCGGGTTTTGGGAAATGTAGTTTCATTTTGAGAGCTTGTATTGTATATGTGTCGAGTGGCATCTTAAAATCTTCAGTTTGTTATTTTCTGCAGCTTTGGCTAGTTTTATTCTGTTGTTTTCTTTTTTCGCAATTTGTTAGGCTTACCTAGTCGTAGAGACTAGGTGTCGTCACGATAGTTCACGGAGGGCGAACTGGGGTCGTGACAAGTTGGTATCAGAGCTCTAGGTTCATAGGAGTCATGAATCACAAGCCGATTATTTAGAGTCTTGTGGATCGATACGGAGACGCCTGTACTTATCCACGAGAGGCTATGTAACTGTTAGAAAATTTTCCACTTCATTTGATTTCCTTGTTATGCGAGATTTTGATATCACAATTCTAAACTTCTGTCTTCTATTCTCTCACAGATGGTAAGGACACGTGCTACCAGAGATGATCAGGCACCCGCGACCCCTACTGGAGCTGTCAGAGGCTGGGGCCGGGGTAGAGGCCGAGGACGCGCACGTGGTGCAGCTAGAGCACCCGCGTGAGCTGCCATCGAGGTGCCACTAGCAGTTCCAGCCGAAGTTCAAACACCTGATACGTCTACCGCTACTACTACTCCAGCTCTCCAAGAGACTCTGGCACAGTTTATGACTATGTACACCACTCTAGCTCAGGCAAGGTTGCTTCCCCTTGCTGCAGCTACATCCCAGGCCAAGGGAGGAGCACAGACTCCCGCCGCCCGCACTTCTGAGCAGCGAGTGCATGTTGATTAGGTCCCAGAGATTATTCCTATACAGCTGGCAGCCCCAGCTTAGCTCGAGGAGGGGGCAGTAGCTTCAGAGGAGGAGTAGAAGAGGCATGTTGATTAGGTCCCTGTTCATTCAGCTCTTCCAGTAGCCTGTGGTATTCTAGCTTCTCCTAGAATTCAGGAGCCTTATTGTGCACCTCCATTATCTAGTGCGCCTCCTACGCGGGGTGCTTCCAGCGGTCAGTCCAGTAGACCTAGGCCGAGCCAGTCACAGCTGCCACATCCTTCCAAATCTTGTTTTGAGTGTGGTGACACACGCCATGTGGTGAGGGATTGCCCTAGACATAGGAGGGATACACCTCCACAGACTTCTCAGCCACAGCGTGCCCCGCAGAGTTCTCAAGCAATGATCACAGCACCAGTTGCTACCCCATCTACTCAGCCAGCTAGAGGTGGAGGTCGGGGAGGTAGAGATCGCCCTTGAGGGGGAGACCAAGCCAGATACTATGCCTTTCCTGACCGTACTAAGGTTGTCGCCTCCAATTCTATCATCACAGGTACTATCCTGGTCTGTCATAGAGATGCATCATTTCTATTCGATCCAGTCTCTACTTATTCTTATTTGTCCTCTTATTTTGCCCCGTATTTGGGCGTATCTCGGGATTCTTTGAGTTCTCCTGTTGATGTTTCTACTCCTGTTAGAGATTCTCTTGTTGTGGACCGCGTTTATCGGTCGTGTTTGATTGCTCTTAGTGGTTTTAAGACTAGAGCTGATTTGTTGTTGCTCAGCATGGTAGACTTTGATATTATTCTGGGCATGGATTGGTTGTCGCTCTATTATGCTATTCTTGATTGTCACGCGAAAACCGTGATGCTGGCTATGCTAGGTGTACCGCGAGTAGAGTGGAGAGGTACTTTAGATCATACTTCCAGTAGAGTTATTTTATTCCTGAAGGCTCAGCGTATGGTTGAGAAGGGGTGTGTTGCGTATCTAGCTTATGTGAGAGATGTCAGTATTGATACCCCTACAGTTGATTCAGTCTCAGTAGTACGAGATTTCTCTTATATGTTTCCGGCTAACCTTCTGGGCATGCCGCCCGATAGAGATATTGATTTTGGCATTGATTTGTTGCCGGGCACTCAGCCCAATTCTATTCCTCCATACCATATGGCTTCTCCTGAGTTGAAGGAGCAATTACAGGAATTACTTGATAAGGGTTTCATTCGGCCCAGTGTATCACCTTGGGGTGCTCCTATCTTATTTGTAAAGAAGAAGGATGGTTCTATGCGTATGTGTATTGATTATCGCCAGTTGAATAAGGTTACTGTGAAGAACTATTATCCTTTGCCCCGTATTGACGACCTGTTTGATCAGTTACAGGGTGGTTTTGTGTTTTCTAAGATTGACTTGCGCTCAGGCTATCATCAGTTGAAGATTCAGGAGCCAGATATCCCGAAGACTGCTTTCAGGAATCGGTATGGTCATTATGAGTTCCTTGTTATGTCATTTGGGCTGACCAATGCCCCAGCAACCTTCATGAATTTGATGCACAGAGTATTCCGGCCATATCTTGACTCATTCGGCATTGTCTTTATTGATGATATCCTAGTATATTCCTGGAGTCAGGAAGATCATGAGCAGCACCTGAGGACAATGCTTCAGACTTTGAGGGAGAAGAAATTATGTGCTAAGTTCTCGAAATGTGAGTTTTGGTTGGATTTCGTGGCATTCTTGGGTCACATGGTGTCTAGTGAGCGAATAAAAGTGGATCCGAAGAAAGTGGAAGCAGTGCAGAGTTGGCCCAAACCATCCTCAGCTACGGAGATTCGCAGTTTTCTTAGCTTGGTAGGTTATTACCATCGATTTGTTGAGGAGTTTTCATCTATTGTAGCACTTATGACCAGGCTGACCCAGAAGGGTGCTCCGTTCTAGTGGATGAAAGAGTGTGAGGAGAGCTTTCACAAGCTCAAGATAGCTTGAGCTACAGCCCTAGTTTTGATATTGCCTACTAGTTCGGGGTCTTAAACTGTCTATTATAATGCCTCGAGGTTGGCCTTGGAGCGGTATTGATATAGGACGGTTGGGCGATTGCCTACGCATCCAGACAGTTGAAGGTACATGAGAAGAATTATCATGTCCATGATCTCGACTTAGTTGCTATTGTTCATGCCTTGAAGATCTGGCGTCACTATTTGTATAGGGTGCCTTGTGAGATTTATATTGATCACCGGAGTTTGCAGCATCTGTTCAAGCAAAAGGACCTTAATTTGCGTCAGATGAGATGGCTAGAGCTGATGAAGGACTATCATATCACTATTTTGTATCACCCAGGCAAGGCCAATGTGGTGGACGATGCTTTGAGTCACCGGTCAGAGAGTTTGGGGAGTTTAGCTTATTTACCAGTAGTAGAGAGGCCCATGGCAATGGATGTTCATGCCATAGCTAGCCAGTTTGTGAGATTGGATCTTTTGGAGCCTAGTCGAGTTCTAGCTTGCATGGTCTCTCGGTCTTCCTTGTTTGATCGTATTCGGGAGCGTCAGTTTGATGATACTCATTTACTTGTCCTTAAGGACAAGGTTTTGCATGGCGATGTCAGAGATGTGACCATTGGTGATGATGGGGTATTCAGGATGTAGGGTTGTGTACCTAATGTTGATGGGCTTCGGGAGTTGATTCTAGAGGAGGCCCACAGTTCGCGGTATTCCATCCATCCGGGTGCCGCGAAGATGTACCAGGATTTGACATAGCACTATTGGTGGAGGCAGATGCAGAAGGATATAGTTGGGTTTGTAGCTTGGTGCCTCAATTGTCAGCAGGTGAAGTATGAGCACTAGAGACCGGGTGGATTGCTTCAGCAGATAGAGATTCTAGAGTGGAAGTGGGGGAGGATCACCATGGACTTCGTAACTGGGCTCCCATGGGCTTCGAGAAAGTTCGATGCCATTTGGGTGATTGTGGATCATCTGACCAAGTCTGTGCATTTCATTCCTGTGAGTACTACCTATTCTTCGGAGCAGTTGGCGGAGATTTATATCGGGAGATTGTTCGTCTGCATGGTATTCCTGTTTCATTTTAGATAGGGGTACTCAGTTCACATCATGGTTATAGAGGGCCGTACAGCATGAGTTAGGTACTCGGGTAGATTTGAGCACCGCATTTCACCCTCAAATGAACGGACAGTCCGAGTACACTATTCAGATTCTTAAGGATATGCTCCATGCGTGTGTGATTGAGTTTGGAGGGTCTTGGGATTAGTTCTTTCCATTGGCGGAGTTTGCCTACAATAACAGTTATCGGTCCAACATTCAGATGGCACCGTATGATGCTTTATATGGTAGGCGGTGTAGATCTCCGGTGGGTTGGTTTGAGCCGGGTAAGGCTAGATTATTGGGCACAGACTTGGTACAGGATGCTTTGGAGAAGGTTAAGGTGATTCAGGATAGACTTCGCACACCCAGTCCAGACAAAAGAGTTACGCGGACCGGAAGGTTCGTGATGTTTCCTACATGGTTGGAGAGCGGGTTCTGCTTGGGGTTTCGCCTATGAAGGGCCTTATGAGATTTGGGAAGAAAGGGAACTTGAGTCCAAAGTTTATTGGCCCTTTTGAGATATTGAGGCATGTTGGCGAGGTTGCTTATGAGCTGGCCTTACCTCCCAACTTGGCAGGAGTTCATCTGGTATTTCATGTTTCGATGCTCCAAAGGTATAGCGGTGATCCGTCGCACGTGTTGGATTTTAGTTCAGTCTAGTTGGACAGGGACTACATTATATTGAGGATCTAGTGGCGATATTGGGCAGGCAGATTCGAAAGCTGAGGTCAAAGAATATTGCATTAGTAAAGGTTCGGTGGCGGGGTTAGCCGATCGAGGAGGCAACTTGGGAGACCGAGCAGGATATGCGCAGCCGTTACCCTCATCTTTTCACTACTTCAGGTATATCTCTATGCTCGTTCGAGGACGAACGAATGTTTAAGTGTGGGAAGATGTAACGACCCGGCCGGTCATTTTAAGAATTTACGGCCCGACCCTCTATTAACTGCATTCCCCGTGTTTGTTTCTGCTATTATGAGTTGCCGGGAGGATTTAATTAGAGTTTCGGAGAGTTTTAGGACACTTAGTCCCTAAATGAGAGTTTAAGTTTTATAATTTGGACCGTAGTCGGAAAAGTGTGAGGAAGGCCTCAAAATTGAATTCAGTTGGTTCCATTAGCTCTGTTGGGTGATTTCGGGTTTAGGAAAGTGTTCAGAATGTGTTTTGGAGGTCCATAGCTTATTTAGGCTTGAAATGCCGATAGTCGAATTTTTGAAGTCTCCGGTTCGATAGTGAGATTCTGATTTAAGGGTCTGAATGGAATTCTAGAAGTTTGAGTAGCTCCGTAGTGTTGAATGTGACGTGTGTGCAAAATTTCAGGTCATTCGGACAAGGTTTAATAGACTTTTTGGTCGAAAGCATAATTTGTGAGTTTTTGAAGTTCTTAGGCTTGAATCTGATGTTAAATTGGCGTTTTGGTGTTGTTTTGAGCGTTACGAAGGTGGGAACAAGTTTGAATGATGTTTTAGAATTGGTCAGCATATTTGGTTGAGGTCTCGGGGGCCTCGGATGAGTTTCGGGTGCTTAACGGAAGTTGAATTGGACTTAGGAAGAGTTTGAGTTTGCTGAACCTGCGTGTGTGGGACCGCATGTGCAGTGGCTAGGTGATCGCAGAATCGAGATTTGGCCAAGGCCCCAGGACCGCAGGTGCTGCTGGGTGATCGCAAATGTGGAGCCGCAGATGCGGACCCAGTCCGTTAAGTGAATTTCGCACTTGCAATGCCTTTTCCGCAGGTGCTGGAGTGCAGGTGCGCTCCCTTGACCGTAGATGCGGTAATCGCTGGGTAGAAATATGAAATTTTGAGGGTTGAGTTTATAACTTGGCAAAATCAAATTTGGAGCTAGGGGTAGGGCGATTCTGTGGGGCTTTTGAAGAGAAGATCATTAGATCCAGGTACTTCGACTCAGCCCTACAATCCTTGAGGCGGGGTGATCCATTAGAGACTTCGAGGTATGTCTGCCACATCCGCAGACCGAGGAATCCCTTTCCATTCTCTCTCATAGTATTAGCCCTTCTGTATTTACTTTTGTTTAGACACTCTGGAGTTAGAACACTGTAGTTATTCCACAGCTTGTGATTTCATGAGATTCCATTTTAGGAAATGTAGTTTCATTTTGAGATTTTGTATTGTATATGTGACGAGTGACATCTTAAAAGCTTCAATTTGTTATTTTCTGTAGTTTTGGCTAGTTTTATTCTGTTGTTTTCTTTTTCCTCAATTTGTTAGGCTTACCTAGTCGTAGAGACTAGGTGCCGTCATGATAGTTCACGGAGGGCGAATTGGTGTCGTGAAACTTTAACCTCCAAGACATGGTGTCACAAGTGTATGAGCAACTAGTAGAATATACAAAAGAATACTACACTACTGTCTGAAGTGAAATAGACAGAAAATACAAGCAAAAGAAAGACTTCTGCTGCTGTAGAACGGGCTCAGATGGTAGCTCACCATGAAGTCACGTAGTAGTCAAGGATGCGCGCCGGACTGATATCCAGATGCACCTGCCTCAGATCCTGCACATTTAGCGCAAATGTGTAGCGTGAGTACATAAACAACATGTACCCATTAAGTGTCCAGTCTAACCTCGAAGAAGTAGGGGCGATGGGTCAACTTTGACACTTACTATGGGCTAGCAATAAAATGTCAAAATTATAACTAAGCATGGATTACATGAATATAGCTAAAAACTCAATAACAAGAAATAATAAACAATTCTTTCACTAATGGTAAATCTCAAAATTATATTCATCATTTAACATATTATATCTCAAGCTAATGAAGCAATATCAATTATAATTGGTTCCAAAGATTTTTTACGCGCAATTATGCCGAGGTCGCGGTCCGATCCAACATAAAAATATTTAAACTGTACACTGCCGAGGATCGAACAACACGAACCATAGATGCATCTATCTGCTACCGAAGCATTCAGCCTGCTCCACAAAAAGAGAAAATACTTTATAACAGCTGATTCAAGATTTACTAAGAGGCTAATATTTAAAGAGACTCCAATTCTCAATAACAGTCAAGTGATCCATCCAAGAATTCAAGTAAATGAAATTTAACCTTTTATAATTCCTTTATAAAGTTGCAACATGATTTAAGCAATTAAATTAGCAATTTGGGTGCACACATCGTAAGTATAGCACACATCGTTAGTAGCTACGTACGGACTCTCGTCACCTTAGACATACGTAGCCCCCACAAATAGAAGCACATATTAATCAATTCACATATGGGGTTAATTCCCTCTTACAAGGTTAGAAAAGAGACTTACCTCGTCTCAAAGCTTACTTTCCGTCCTCAAATTCACTCTAAAGCCTCTATTCGGTGTCGAATAATCCAAAACTAGTCAAATGGTATATAAATTAATCAATACATGTTCAAAAGTTCATATTCCAACTATTAAAGTGATTACCCAACCCGAATTTTAGGATTCCTAAAATTCACCCCCCGGGCCTACGTGCCAGGATTCCCAAAATTTTCGAAAAAAGATGTCACCCATAACCTCATGAACTCAAGTATATAATTTTTACTAAATTCCATAACCATTTTCGTGGTAAATCCCATTTTTATCAAAAACCTAGGGTTTTCACCTAAACCCATGATTTTCATTAATTTGCATGTTAAATCTACCCATAATGTATTTAACTCACAATATAAAAATTACTTACCTCAAATAGTTGGTGAAAAATCCCTCTCTAACCAGCTCCAAAATCGCCCCCAAGAAGTGAAGAAATGAGCAAAAATGCTCAAATCCCGATTTAAAACAACCTCACTGCCTAGCATTTCCCGCGCCTGCAGAGCTGGGGCCGCTCCTGCGCAACTGCTGTTGCGACTATTTTCCGCGTCTGCGGACCTTGCCGCTTATGCGGTCATTGCTATCGCACCTCCACGTTCGTAGGTGTGCAAACTTGTTCGCTCCTGCGATCTTGGGCATCCTTGGCTAGATCGCTTCACGGCTCGTTTATCGCACCTGTGGCTGGCCAAGCGCAGGTGCGATCACACCAAAAGCTGAAAGTTTCAGCACTTTTTTTCAAGTCCAAACTTGATCCGAGCCTCGTCTATTTAACGCCTGGGACCCCCGAGGCCCCGCCCGAATGTACCAACAAGTTTGAAATCATAAAACGGACTTGCTCGAACTCACTAAATGCACAAAACAACATAAAAACTTAGAATCACACCCCAAACCAATTGAATAAAAAATATAAACTTTAAGTTCTTCAATTTACTCCCAACGCATCGAAACATACTTAAACTACTCGGAATGACACCAAATTCTACGTGCAAGTTTGAAATTACCATACGGAACTATTCCTGGTCTCTGAATACCGATTAGACCTCAATAACACCAAAACCTACTCCAAACTAAATTTAAAGAACTTTAAAACCTTCAAAGAGCCAACTTTCACCATTAGGCGCCGAAACGCTCCCGGTTTATCCAAAACACGATCCGAACATACACCCAAGTCTGAAATCATCATACGAACCTATTAGAACCGTCAAATCTCAACTCTAAGATCGTATACTCAAAATGTTGACCAAAAGTCAAACTTATCCTTTTTAACCAACCTTAAGGAACCAAGTGTTCTAATTTCAATCTGAACCCTTCCAAATCCCGAAGTAACCATCCCTGCAAATCATAAAATAGTAAAAGCACGTGTGAAAAGTCTTATTTAGGGGAAAAGGGTTCTAGAAAGCAAAACGACTGATTAGGTCATTGCATTCTCCACCTTTTAAACAAATATTCGTCCTCGAACGGGTCTAGAATCATACTTGGAGTGCCGAATAAGTGTGGATATTTGCTCTGCATGTCCTCCTCGGATTCCAAAGTCGCCTCCTCGACTAGTTGACCTCTCCACTGAACCTTTACCGCGGAAATCCTATTGGACCTCCATTGGCGAACCTGCCTATCAACAATGGCAACTAGCTCTTTCTCATAACCCTCTCATCTAACTAAATCGTGCTGAAGTCTAACACATGTGACAAGTCGGCATGATACCTCCGAAGCATAGACGCGTGGAAAATCGGATGAACTCCCGATATACTGGGAGGCAAAGCAAGTTCATAAGCAACCTCCCCAACTCATCTCAACACCTCAAATGGGCCTATAACCTTGTGCTCAACTTGCCCTTCTTCTCGAACCCCATGATCCCCTTTATCGGCGAGACTTCCAAGAGAACTTTCTCGCCCAGCATAAATGACACATTACGCGCCTTCTGATCTGCGTAACTCTTCTGTCTGGAATGTGTTGTGCGATGTCTCTCCTTATACAACTTTACCTTTTCCAAGGCATCCTTCACCAAATCAGTACCATATAACTTAGCCACACAGGGCTCAAACCACCCGATGGGAGAACGGCATCGCCAAAAATATAAAGCCTCAAATGGAGCGATCTCGATGCTAGACTAATAACTGTTGTTGTAAGAAAACTCGGCCAAAGGCAAGAATCTACCCTCCAAATTCAATAACACATGATCTTAGCATGTCCTCCAAGAATTGAATTGTCCGTTTCGGTTGTCCATCGGTCTGTGGCTGAAATGTTCTGCTGAGCTCTACACGGGTCTCCAACTCCGTTGTACTGCTCTCCAGAAATGCGAAGTAAACTGAGGGCCTCTATCTGATATGATGGAAATAGGCACACCATGCAACCAAACTATCTCCTGAATATAAATCTGGGCCAACCTCACTAATGTATACGTAGTCACAATTGAAATGAAGTGTGCCGACTTGGTCAAGCTGTTGACAATGACCCAAGCTACATCAAACTTCTGCAAGGTCCGCGGAAACCCAACTACAAAGTTCATAGTAATGCGCTCCCATTTCCACTCTGGTATAGTCATCTGCTGGAGTAGGCCACCTAGCCTCTGGTGCTCATACTTAAACTGCTGGCAATTTAGACACATCGCAACATGCTCAACTATGTCTTTCTTCATCCGTCGCCACCAATAATGCTATCTCAGGTCTCAATACATCTTTGTAGCACCTGGATGAATAGAATAATGATAATTGTATGTCTCTACTAGAATCATCCCCCTCTAGCCATCGACATTAGGAATACATAGACGACCCTGGAGTCGCAGAACACCATCCTTGCTGATAGTATGGCACCACCCTGTAGAACCGTCTCTCTAAGAACCAACAAGTGTGGATCATCAAACTGTCGAGCCTTGATCTACTCCAATAGTGAAGACTGCGCAACGACACAAACAAGAACTTGGATGTTCTCTGAAATATCCAACCTCATAAGTCTGTTAGCCAAGGACTAAATGTCCAAAGCTAGTGGTCTCTCCTCTGCTGAAATGAATGACAAGCTACCCATACTCTCTACCTTTCTGCTCAAGGCATCCACAATTACATTTGCCTTGCCCTGATGATAAAGAATGGTAATATCATAGTCCTTTAGTAACTCAAGCCATCTGCACTGTCGCAAATTGAGATCCATTTGCTTGAATAAATGCTACAAAATGCAATGGATCAGTGTAAACCTCATAGGACACCCCATAAAGATAATGCCTTTAGATCTTAAAAGCATGAACAATCGCGGATAACTCTAGATCGCGCACGGGGTAATTTTTCTCATGGATCTTCAGCTTATGTGAAGCATATGCAATAACTCGCCCCCTCCTGCAACAATACACAACCCAAGCCAACACGTGAAGCATTACAATACACATTATACATCCCCAAATCGAAAAGCAACACTAGAACTGATGCAGTAGTCAAAGTTGTCTTGATCTTCTTGAAGCTCGCTTACAATCATCGAACCAACGGAACGAAGCACCCTTCTAGGTCAATCTAGTCAAATGTGTTGCAATAGATGAGAAGCCTTCTATGAACCGGTGATAATAACCTGCTAACCCGAAAAAGCTCCTGATCTCAGTCGTCGAAGTGGGACGAGGCTAACTTTGAATTGCCTCAATCATCTCGGGATCTACCTTAATACCCTCACCTAATACGAAAAGCCCCAAGAATGCTACAGAATCTAGCCAAAACTCACACTTGGAGAACTTAGCATATAGCTTCTATTCCCGCAAGGTCTGAAACACCACTCCCAAATGTTGGTCGTGCTCCTCCATGTTGTGCGAGTAGATCAAAATGTCATCAATGAAGATAATGACAAACGAATCGATATATGGCATGAACACCCTGTTCATTAAATCCAGAAACATTGTTGGGGCGTTAGTCAAACTGAAGGACATCACTAGAAACTCATAATAGCCATATCTAGTCTGGAAAGCAGTCTTCAGAACATCCGAGTACCGAATCTTCAACTGATGGTACCCCGATCTCAAGTAAATCTTAGAGAACACCCTAGCACCATGCAACTGGTCAAACAAATCATCAATGTGCGGCAACGGGTACTTGTTCTTAATGGTAACTTTGTTCAACTGGCGATAATCAATACACATCCGCATAGTCCCTTATTTATTCTTCACAAATAATACTGGTGCACCCCAAGGTGATACACTTGGTCTGACGAAACCCTTTGCTAGCAATTCCTCAAGTTGTTCCTTCAACTCCTTCAATTCTTTTGGAGCCATACGGTATGGTGGGATAGATATAGGCTGGGTACCTAGAGCTAAATCAATACAAAAATCGATATCACGATCTAGTGGCATGCTTGGAGGATCAAAAGGAAACACATCGGAAAACTCCAGACTATGGGTACTGAATCAATCGTTAGAGACTTTGTAGTAGTATCCTGAACATAAGCTATATAAGCAAAATAACCCTTCTCGACTATGTGTCGAGCCTTCATAAAAGAGATGATCTGACTAGGTCTGCTGACCGATGAACCCTTTCATTCCAATCTAGGCAACTTTGGCATCGCCAAGGTAATAGTCTTGGCATGGCAATCAAGGATGGTGTGATATGGAGATAACTAGTCCATGCCCAGGATGACCTCAAAGTCGGTCATATCAAGCAGCAGAAGACCTCAAAGTCGGTCACCCATAAGAGTGGACACATAAATAGGAGTGCCCAAAGATTCATGAGAAATATCCAAGGAATGAGAAAACAGAAAAGATACATATGAATAGGTAGACCTTGGATCAAATAATATAGAAGCATCCCAACCACAGACAGAAATAGCACCCCTGATCATGGCATTTGAGGCCACTGCATCTGGTTTAGCTGGAAGGCATAGAACCTAGCTGGGGTGCCGAGTGGCTGGCCCTCACTTAATTGGATTATAGATGGCTGGACCTATCGGGCCTCTAACTCTAGGACATCCCCTACCCGCCTACCCTCTGCCTCTGGACGGTCAGACACTGGTGCTGTAATCATGGGCTGCTAGCCCTACTGCACTACCTTGCTAAGAAGCCTGGGGCAGAACCTCTGCACATGACTGAGATCTCCGTACTCAAAATAAACTCTTGGTACGGTGATCTACTGACCAGAAGCCTAACCCTGATGTCCTGAATACCCATTGGAAGAATCCTAAATAGCTAGTGGGCGGCAAGAACTATCTGGCATGGCATTGAAATAGGGTCGAACTGGAGCACCCTAAGTGCTCTCTACCTCTCTGACAGTAACCCTCAATCCTCCAAGCTATCTCCTCTACTAGCTGATAAAAAATCTCCATCTCAACCTCTCGGGCCGTAGTGGCTTGAGTACCTAAGTGAAACCCCACAACAAACCTTCGCACTCTCTCGGCGTCAGTAGGAAGTATCATAAATGCATGGCGAGACAACTCAGAGAATCTGTCTCATAATCGTCACTGACATCTGACCCTGCTGGAGCTGCTCAAACAGAAACCACAACTCTTCCCTCTAAGAGGGTGGAATATACCTATCCGAGAAGATACGTGTGAACTGGTCCCAAGTCAAGGAAAAGAAAACTTGCTGGTCTACCAAGAAGATAAGACTTCCACCATCTACAGGCCCTGCCCTCCAGCTAAAAGGTAGTGAAATCCACCCCATGTGACTCTAATATACTCATGTTGCCTGCACCTATAAATGAAGTCTTGGGGACCCTCATGTCGCTCACCCCCGAAGACATGAGGGTGAAGTCTGGTCCATCTATCCAATATCTTCTACAGCTCGTCGGCCGTAGCTGGTCTAGGCTCAAGTACAACTGCTATAACTGTTGGGCTCCTCCCACGAGTAGTGCACCCGGGGTCTGATATACGGCAGCTGCATGTCCAGGAGCCTGAGCGGTAGGGGTCTGTGCTCCCCCTCCCGCATGAGAAGTGCCTGGGTCTGCTGGAAATAAACTAGCCTGAGTCATAATGTCCATGAACCGCAACATACGGCCCATGACCTCCTGAAATCCCGGTGCAGACAAGAAACCCACTAGGGCTGGCTCTATTGTTGGCATCTCACGTTGTTGTAGGCATCTCGCCCTGATCCAGAAGGCTGCTATAAAACGAGCTCAGAAGGCTACTCACCGCGAAGTCACGTAGTAGTAGTCAAGGATGCGGGCCAGACTGATATCCAGATGCACTTGCCTCAGATCCTGCACATTTAGTGCAAAAGTGTAGCGTGAATACATAAACAACATATTCCAGTAAGTATCCAGTCTAACCTCGAAGAAGTAGTGACGAGGGGTCGACTTTGACACTTACTATGGGCTAGTAATAAAATATTAAAATTATAACTAAGCATGGATTACATAAATATAGCTGAAAACTCAATAACAGGAAATAGTAAACAATCCTTTCACTGCTAGTAAATCCCAATTTATTTCCATCATATAATAATTTATATCTCAAGCTAATGACGCAATATCAATTATAATTAGTTCCAAATATTCTTTATGCGCAAGTATGTCGAGGTCGTGTGGCCCGATCCAACATAAAAATATTTAAATTGTGCACTGCCGAGGATCGAACTGCATGAACCATAGATGCATCTATCTGCTACCGAGGCATTCGGCCCGCTCCATGATTATTAAGGATTTTAACCTATTATTTGCTCTCTTTTACTTGCGTTTATGCCAAAAATGCGTAAAGGTATTCCCAAAAACTAATGTAATATGCTTGCTTGCAGGAATTGTTCAAAAAGAGCCATAGGAGTGATAATCAACTCATAAAGGAGGAAAAACTTGAACAAAAACCAAGACTGGGCCACGATATTTGAAATACGGACCGTATAAATATTGTGCGGCCACGGAAGCAACAATGCGGCTGCAATCAGAATTATGCTGTCCGCGAAAGGGAGATTCAGAGAGTTGATTTTTAGGCCAAATGATAAGCGAGGTCCATGCCAGAAAAGTGCGGCCGCGAAAGTCTCACCACGGCCGCAATGGAAATTATGCAGACCGCGGTGCACGAAGTTCATAGAGCTCACAACTTGATCAAAAGAAGGAAGTGCGGTCTGCGTCAGAATTATGCAGCCGCGGAAGTCCATTATGTGGTTGCGGTGGAAATTATGCGGCCCGTGAAACTCACCTTAGCCGAGATCCTAATTTGATGAATGCGGACCGCCGCAAAAGCAAAAATGCAGCCGCGCTCAGCATTACGCGGCCGCACAACCTCCGCAGGGGTATTTTTATCCGAAAATTTTAGCCTAGTATAAATAAATCTTTTTGACATTTTTAGGTTAAGTTATCTTGTAGCAGAGCATGTGAGACGGCTGGATATTCGTTTTGGGCAATTTTGTACTAGAATTATCTCTCAATATTCGATTTTCATCTTTTAATCTAGTATTATAAATTTAATCTTTATTTCATCTTTGATTTATGTTATTTCCATGAGTATCTAAACCCGTTGTGACCCAACCCTAGTGTGGGTATTTGATGGGTATTGAATTTTAGGGCTTGAATGTGTATGGGTTAGTGATATTGAGTCTAGTTCTTGCTAGAACTATGGAATTAGTGGTTGCCAACACTGATTCATGCCTTTATGACTTAGTCTCTTCTTGAGAAAGAGGGACTAAGTCTAGGAAAGCTAGGATAAAAGGGAATTGGGGTGAACTCAAGAAATTGATAGCCCCAATTAAAGGGTTAAACCTAGAGATAGTAATACCCGAATTGAGCTAAAATCATTTGAATTACATGAATACCCATTTGGACTTGAGAAAGCCAAATTGGGCAAAATCACTCAAACAACCGAGAGGTATATAGTGAGTACCGGGGTGTGATAGCTATATTACGACCCCAATTAATCACAAGATTGCCCTAGACTCTTGCTACACATTAGATATCAACCTAGGTGGAAGTCACTACCCTAGTCCCTTTAAACCCTTAAAAAATCAACAATAAAAACATTATATGTAGTTTCAAATATTGCATATAATAGAATAGAAGTAGAAGTAGAAATCAAACCAAACACTTGTGGAAGTGTAATTAAGAGCAAAACCCGCATCTAGACTTGGATATAAACCTAATTCCAAACAAATTAACTCCCTGTGGATTTGATCCCGATCTAGTTGGGTAAAACTGCATCGACCACCTCGCTACTCAATAGTAGTGCAGGCTTGGACCCGATCAATTTTTGGCGCCGTTGCCGGGGAGTTAGACAGTTTTAACTATATATCTAAGTATTTGTGTGTTTTTTTTCTTTCCTTCCATTTTTCTAATTTGTGTGTGAATTGTTTTTAGGTACCAAATGGCTCTTAACAATGAAGCCCTCGAAAATTTATCATTGGGGGAGGAGGTAGACGATGATCACATGGATGAGATTCAACCCGAACCTCAAGTACAAGGGAGAGGCCGACCGCCTCATGATAATATTCTAAACCCTCCCCCACCTCCTTCAAGGGAAACACATCAGGTTGCCCAACGAAGGCTATGCAAGTGCAATAGTCCTGCCCCGAATTAGGGCGGGCAACTTTAAAATAACCAATGCCATGCTTACACTATTAGAACATAGGGGTTTCTCCACCAGAGCTCCATACCAAAACGCCTACAAACATCTCAAAGGTTTTGTTGACACGTGCTAGGGGAGCAAGCAAACTAATGTCTCCGAGGATGCATTGAGGTTAAGGCTTTTCCCATTGTCTCTAAGGGGGAAGGCTTTGGATTGGCTAGAAAGGTTACCCAACCATTCCATTATCACTTGGGATGAGTTATCCGAGAAGTTCATCGCAAAGTTCTTTTCTCCAGGACATATGGCTACGCTAAGAGATGAGATCATTTCTTTTAAACAAGAGCTAAATAAACCATTACATGAGATTTAGGAGAGGTACTGGACAATGGTAAAGGAGTGTCGAAACAACTATATGACTGAAGCCATGATCTAACAGACCTTTTACAGCGGGATCAACACCACAAACTAATGTGTAGTTAACCAACTTGCCGGGGGGAACTTCATGAACACTCCATATGCCAAAGTGTGAGAAATACTTGATGAGATGGTAGATACCTCTTCGGCGTGGCAAAGTAGAGCTAATGCGCCACAAGGTGACCCTAATGTTATTCACCTACACAAGGAGCTCCATGACCATGGCCAAGCTATAGCCGAGTTGACTACTACCATGAACCAATTGGCCAAAGCTCAGTTGCAACAAGTTCAAGGGCCAAAATAAGTAAATGCCATAGAAGGAGTGAATATGATGATCAACAAAGAAGGCAATAAGGTTAACAAGTTCAAAACAATCTGGATCAATTTGAGCAAAGTGGTAGTGGGTACAATCAAAATGATTCCTATGATGATCAAACTGAAGAGGTTCAATATGTCAACAATTATCAAGGTCAACAAAGAAATAGTCCGAATCAACAACAGTGGAGATCACAAGGAAATTGGAATAGTGGCAACAACAACAACCAAGGAAATTGGGGGAACAACAACAATCAAAATTGGGGTAATCAAGGAAATCAGGGCAATTGGGGTGGCAACAATAATAGTAATTTAGGAGACAACAACAATCAAGGGGGTTGGAATAACAATAATCAAGGGAATCAGGGGTCAGGCTTTCAAAGGCCCCCGATGTATCAACAACCAAACAACCCACCTCCATTTCCGTCACAAGGTCTTATCCCTTCCAAAAATGAGATGGGACATATTAAATCCTTTTTCGAGCAAATGATGAAGAAAAATGCCGACTCTAATGCCCAATTGGCCTCCCACAATACTTCTATCCGCAACTTGGAAGTCCAACTTGGCCAAATTTCTCAAGCTTTGAATACTCGCCCTAAGGGGGTACTACCAAGTGATACGGTAGTAAACCCAAAGGGTGGGAACAATACGAGACATGTTATGGCGGTGATGACAAGAAGTGGTAGAGATTGAGTTGCTAGTACCTCTAATCCAAGAAAGGTTGTGAGTGATGATGTGTTAGTGCAAGATGATGATGAGCTGGGCAATGATGTGCAAGTGAATGATGAGAATATGAATGATGAAGTGAGGATAGACATTGATGACAATATGGAGGAAACATAAAATGATGTGAACCCGTCTAGGGAACATGTGATAGACATACCGGAAACGGTAATGCCCAAAGCCAAGGCCCCTTTTCCAAGGCCTCCTCCACCATATACTCAAAGGCTCGCAAAGAAAAACAATGAGAACCAATTCAAGAAATTCATTGATATGATGAAAAGTTTGTTTGTCCATAAATGTGCCTTTGGTTGAAGCTCTAGAACAAATGTCGGGATATGCCAAGTTCATGAAGAACTTGGTAACAAAGAAGAGATCAATGAACTGTGAAATGATCAAAATGACACATCAAGTGAGTTCTATTGTTCACTCCATGGCTCCAAAGTTAGAAGATCTCGGTGCCTTTACAATCCCATGCACTATTGGTAGTGCCGATTTCGCAAAAGCATTGTATGACTTGGAATCAAGCATTAACTTGATGCCATATTTTGTGCTTAAGATATCGGGGATTGGGAAACCAAGGCCCACATCCATGAGGTTGCAAATGAAATACATGACAATAAAGAGGACATTGGGGATAATTGATGATGTGCTAGTTCGGGTCGACAACTTCATACTTCATACGGATTTTGTGATACTTGAATATGAGTTTAACTACGAGGTGGTGATCATATTGGAAAGACCTTTCCTAGCTACAGGGAAGGCCTTAGTTGATGTGGAAGTGGGGGAGCCCACCTTTCAGGTGAGCGATGAAAAAGTTGTGTTCCTTGTTTGCAAGTCAATGAGGCAGCCTAATAGCAACGATGCGTGTTCGATTGTGGATCTTGTGACCGAAGTGATTGTTGAAGACACAAGTGTTATGATTAATGAGGAAGACCCATCGGAAGTTTTGTTGTTGAATCATGATGTGGATGAGAAGGAAGGCTTGGTGGAATATGTCAATGCTTTGCAAGGAATGGGTTCATATACATATGAGCCCCGAAAATTTTCCTTGGATCTTGAGAACCGGAAGACTCGACCAACAAATCCCTCAATCGAGGAGCCTCCGATCTTGGAGTTGAAGCCTTTGCCTTCACACCTCAGGTATGAGTTATTAGGCCCTTGTTCCATTTTACATGTTACTCTTTCATCGTGCTTAACTAACATGCAGGTAGATGCCATCCTTGTGGTGCTCCAAAGGAGGAAGAAGGCAATAGGTTGGACATTGGCGGATATTCGGGGTATAAACCCCACCTTTTTCATGCACAAAATCATATTGGAGGAGGATAACAAACCCTCCGTGGAACATAAAACAAGGTTGAATGAGGCCATGTAAGAGGTTGTCAAGAAAGAGGTCATCAAGTGGTTGGATGTTGTGGTGGTCTACCCCATTTCTGATAGTTTATGGACTTCACCTATACAATGTGTCCCAAGAACAGGGGCATAGCTGTGATTACAAATAACAATAAT
Source organism: Nicotiana glauca (assembly GCA_026770625.1). Classification (NCBI taxonomy): domain Eukaryota; kingdom Viridiplantae; phylum Streptophyta; class Magnoliopsida; order Solanales; family Solanaceae; genus Nicotiana; species Nicotiana glauca. The sequence continues at coordinate 63,047 of MU678940.1, read as the reverse complement.
GAGATGATCCCCATAAAAACAGTCATCGGTTGGAGAGTATGCATATATTATAGGAAGCTCAACAAAGTGACTCGAAAAGACCATTTTTCGCTTCCATTTCTTGATCAAATGTTGGATAGGTTAGCTGGACGTGTTTATTATTACTTCTTGGATGGGTATTTCGGGTATAACCAGATTCTTGTTGCAGCTGAAGACTAAGATAAGACCACCTTCACTTGTCCGTATGGCACATTTTCATTCTCAAGGATTCCATTTGGTTTATGTAATGCATCGGCTACGTTTCAGCAGTGTATGATGGCAATATTCACGGATATGGTGGAGGACTTCCTCGAGGTTTTCATGGATGATTTCTCTATTGTGAGGGATTCTTTTGATGAGTGTTTGGATAATCTTGATAAAGTCTTGGCACGTTATGAAGAAACCAACTTGGTGCTTAATTGGGAGAAGTGTCAATTTATAGTTGAGGAGGGTATTGTCCTCGGCCATAAGATCTCCAAGAATGGTATTGAACTGGATAAAGCTAAAATTGAAGTGATATTAAAACTCCCTCCTCCTACTTCCGTCAAAGGAGTGAGGGCGTCCTAGGTCATGCGATGGTTCTGTTTGTTATTATTGTTGTTATTGGTTGAATGATAGTAACGTCATGCTGCCATTATAGGTTATTGGTTGTTGGTAGGTGGTGCAGCTATAAAACAACTGTATTCTGCCAAATATCTACCTAGAAAACCGACCGCATACAGACATAAGTTGGTCGGAAATGTTAAAATGAAATTCCCATAAATTTAAAATTACCGGCCGACTTCGATCAATATCAACATTAAATTTTTTTTTGGTTTTGAAATTACCGAGAGAAATTGCTCTAAAACTAACTCTGCACTGCTTCAATCTTCTTCGGATCTACCTTGATCCCCTCACTCGACACTACATGACTCAAAAATGCCACCGAATCAAGCCAGAAATTCACACTTTGAAAATTTTGCATATAACTTCTTGTCTCTCAAGGTCTGAAGCATAGTCCTCAGGTGCTGATCATGATCCCCTTGGCTTTGGGAATACACCAGAATGTCATCAATAAACACAATGATAAATGAGTCAAGATAGGGTCAGAATATATTGTTCATCAAGTACATGAAAGTTGTTAGGGCGTTGGTCAACCTAATGGCATCACAAGGAACTCGTAATGACCATACCGAGTCCTGAAGGTAGTCTTCGGGATATTTGGCTCCTGAATGTTCAACTGATGATAGCCTGAACACAAGTCAATCTTGGACAATACTCTGACACCCTGTAGTTGATCAAATAGGTCATCAATGTGTGGTAATGGATACATGTTCTTCATTGAACTTATTCAACTGGAGATAATCAATGCACATGCGCATAGAACCATCCTTCTTCTTTACAAACAAGACAAGAGCATCCCAAGTTGATACACTAGGCCGAATGAAACCCTTATCAAGCAACTCCTGCAACTGCTCTTCTAACTCATTCAACTCTGGTGGGGCTATACGATATCGAGGAATAAAAATGGGCTGAGTGCTCGATAACAAATCAATACCGAAATCGATATCTTTATCTGGCGGTATGCCCGTAACATTCGTTGGGACTACATCTAGATAATCCCTTACCACCAGAACTGACTCAACAGTAGGAGTATCAACATTGACATATCTCGCATATCTAGATACTCATCACATCCCTTCTCAACCATCCGCTGAGCCTTTATAAATGAGATAACCCTGCTAGGAACATAATCTAAAGTACCTCTCCACTCTAACTGTGGAAACTTTGCATAGACAATGTCACAGTCATGGCGTGATAGTCAAAAATAGCATGATAGGGCGACAACCAGTTCATGCCCAAAATAACATCAAAATCTACCATACTGAGCAACAGTAGATTGGCTTTGGTGTCAAAACCACTAAGAACAACTAAACACGACTTATACACATGGTCAACAACAAGAGATTCAGGTGTGGACACATAGATAGGAGAACTCAAAGGATCACGGGATACACCCAAATAAGGAGCAAAGTAAGATGATATGTAGCAATAAGTAGAGCCTGGATCAAATAAGACTGATGCATCCCTATGAAAAACTAGAAAAATACCTGTGATAACTTAGGCGGATGCAATTGCCTCTGTCCTAGCATGAAGAGCATAATATCTGGCTTTGCCTCTCCCTCTAGGGCGACCTCTACCTGCCCGACTTCCACCTCTAGCTAGTTGTGTAGGTAGAGTGGCAACTGGTATAGAACTCATAGCTAGAATACCCTACTGTGACACCTCTATATGGAGTCAGGGAAAATCCTTCACCATGTGGCTGGTATCTCCACACTCAAAGCAAATCCTCCATTGGCGTGGCTGCAAAAGCTATCCGGTATGAGCACTTTGAGACCCCTGGATATCTGAAGCACTGCACGAAGCCTGAAGTGCAAACTGAACTGGCTGACCCACAAAACCTCTACCATGGCGTACCCTACCTCCAAAATAGGGACTAGTATATCCTTCTGGTCCACGAGGCTTCTTAGCCTCCCTATTCTCCCTCCTGACCCTGCATGCCCACTAATCGGCAAATGATCTCTACCACCTGCTAAATGGAATAACAGGTTGTGTCGGTATGATACTTGGAACCTTATCAGCATGGACTCGCTGCTCTGGAGTACGGGCAGCGGGAGTCTGAGCTCCTCCCCCAGTTTGTGAAGTAGCTGGTACAACCGAAATTAAACCCGCCTGAGCAAATCTTCAAAACATGCTCAGGAACTATACTAAGGTCTCCTGAAGTCCAGAGGCAACAACAAGCGCCTCCAGTGCTTGTCCCCCAATAAAAGCTACTAGCAGTTCCTCAACTGATGCTCTGACAGATGCTCTAGCTATAGCATGTGCTCCTCCTCGGCCCCTACCTCTGCCCCGGCCGCTAGCAACACCAGCTCTAAAGTAGTGGCATCGATAATTGTAACTCGTATTCTCACCATCTGTGGGAGAATAAAATGACAATGGCTTAAACTCTAAGATCAATAAATCTACACGATAGGAATGAAAGAAGTGAAGCTTTTTCCCCAACAGTTCAATAGCCTGCCAAAGATAAGTACAGACGTCTTTGTACCAGTTCATGAGACTCTACTACCTCCTTGTGACTCATAACACCTATGAACCTAGAGCTCTGATACTAACTTGTCATGACCTTAATTTCCCTCCATAGGATGTCGTGACGGTACCTAGTCTCTAAGACTAGGTAAGCCTAACAACATGCAGAATAATTTAAATAACAATAGATATAATTCTCAACCTCAACAGTTACGATAAAACAACATCACAACTCAGCATATACAATCCAGAGACCGAGCAAAATACAAATCACAAGCTCTAAGTATGAATATGTAACGACCCGGCCGGTTGTTTTGAGAATTTAAGCTATGTTCGATGGCGTAAGGTCTTGATAAAATTTATAGTATGTGTATCAACTTACATGCATGGTTGAATTCAGTAACCAGATGATTCAAAGTCGAATTGGAAGAAGGAATCTAGTTTTGGAAGCTTAAGTGTTGAGAATTTGATTGGAATTTGACTTTTGAGTAAATGGCTCCGGGATGGGTTTTACATGATCTCAACAGCTTCATATGGTGATTTTGGACTAAGGCATAGCGTCCGGATTTGGATTTAGAGGTTCGTAAGGTAATTTGAGGCATTTCGGCGAAAGTTAGAAAAGTTGAAGTTTGGAAGATTGAAAGGCTTGATCGAGAGTTGACTTTGGTAATATCGGGGTCGAAATATGATTCTAAGAGTTGTAATAGCTCTGTTATGTCATTTGGAACTTGCCTACAAAATTTGGTGTCATTTGGAGTTGATTTGATATGGCTCGGATGCTGGGTTGCGATTCTAGAAGTTCTTGAAGTTCAAGGAGATTTTCATGTGTTTTGGCATCCGATTCGTGGCTCTAAAGGTTATTTTGGTGTTTCGATTGTGCGAGTGAGTTCGCGTAATGTGTTCAAACTTGGGTGGGTGTTTGGTTTGGAGCCTCGGGGGCTAGGGTGAGTTTCGAATTAGCTTCGGATTATTTTGCAAACTTTTTGTGTGCTGGTTATGGTTTTCTCGCATTTGTGAGGTCTTGGTCACAAATGCAACTACCACAATTGCGAGGTAGTGATCACAATTGCGAACCTGGGCTACTGGGGATTGGGTCGCATTTGCGAAGAAAGCATCGCTTTTGCGAAGCCTTTAGAGTTCACATTTGCGAACTCCCTATCGCGTTTGCGATGAAGGCAGGATTGTTCCCTATTTCGCTTTTGTGAAGAATTCTTCACTTTTACGACATCTACAGCCTGCTAAAAGTTGGGCACTTCGAATCTTAGCTTCATTTTATCACATTTTGAACCCTAGGTCCGAGAGTAAGCAATTTTGAGAGAAGATTTTCATACCAAATCATTGGGTAAGTGTATCTAATCAATTTTCAACTATATTTTATGATTATATCTTAGATTTAACATCAAATTCATGATAATGTAAAGGAAAATTTGGGGGAAATTGTAAAATCTTTCCAAAATGAAAAATGATGATTTAAAGGACGAGTTAGCATCGGAACCTTATAATTTTGAATGGTTGAACTCATATTGGAATGGGTATTCGGGTTTTATAAATTTTGTCGGGTTCCAAGGTGCGGGCCTGGGGAGTCGACTTTTGTTGACTTTTTGCAAATTGTATAAGGATCATAACTTTGTTAATTGAAATTAATTTTTCTTGCATTGTTTGATGTATTTAAGTCGTCTTTGGCTAGATTGGGCCGAGCGATGGTGAGTTGATAAAGGAAAAGCTAAATTGAGCACTTGAGTTGGCCAAATTGAGGTAAGTATCTTGCCAAACCTTGTGGGGGGAATTCCCCTTAGTATTTGAGTCTTCTATGTTAATTGTAGTTCGTGTACGTGAGGTAACGAGTGCGTGCTCTGACTTATTTGTAGGAAATTGGCCTTTTAAGGTTTTTAGATCCTTATATTCACTGTGTATGAAGTTGTTATTGGTATGACTGAGTTCTTATTTAACGGTTCACCTCTACTTGCTTAAATTAGAAGTAATTTCTTTAGGATTCACTCTTATTGCCTATTTGACTCTTAATTGACTTAACTGAATATTTTACCTCTTCTATTATCATGATGTCCTTTCATAACTGCTTGTATATATTTGAAACTTATCATCATCTCATCTTATAATTGTTTAGTCTGAATCGAGGTTATGATTATCTTTTTACTGCTTATCCTTAATTGAATTGTCGAACATCCTCGAAATTGCTCAACCTTTAAAGAAGTTTAGACATCCTATATCTTAGTTGACTTGCCATTATTTGGAACTATTTGACTCGTGTTAGCTTCCTTACTATGGAATTATATATTGTGAGATCGTTGCTATATATTTGTTTTCCCTTGTTGAACTATTCTCTTTAGACGTAGAAGTATTTACTGTGGTTATTCTTTGTGAACTGGTTCTACCGTTTCTTTGTGATTTAAAGTTATTGAGTTGATTTACTTGTTGTACTTTGTATTATTACCATTGTTGTTGTCGTACTTGTTGTGGTGATGCACGAGGTTTCTGCCGTGTTGTAACTGTTATCTCTATTGGTTGCACTGCATATTTACTTTGGGACTATGGAACGGTATTTCGGGAGATACCCCTACATATTTACTTTGGGACTACGTAACGGTATTCCGGAAGATCCCCTTGCATATTGACTTTGGGACTACGGAATAATATTTCGGGAGATCCCCTGCATATTTACTTTGGGACTACGGAATAGTATTTCGGGAGATCCCCCTGCACATTAATGTTTGGGACTACGGGACGGTATCCTGGAAGATCCCCTGTTGTTATCACTGTGTTCTGAGCTGTTGCCTTTCGTTGATTCTATTCCTATGTAAACATTCGACGCGCTGTCTGTTCTTTCCTTTGTGCTTACTAGCTGGTATGAACTATGTTAGGGTACTTGCACAAACATACACGTGGCTAAGCACCCTTATCGGATTAGACGTTTTCTTGATATCGTTGAGCGTACATGTACACCCTTGTTTACTTGCATCCTATGTGAGAGTGGCTCTTTTGGCACGTGAGTTGTCAGTATCATTATGAGGTGTGATGAGGGCACAAGATGCCAAGTGTTAGGGTTCAGATATTGAGACCCGTATTGTATGATTATGAGATGGGGTGTCACAGGGTTGATAACAACACAGTAGGGGATTCAAGAATTACTAAAGGAAAAATAAGAAAATCAAGAAACGTGCGGAAGCTAAAAGAAAATAAAGAAACAAAAAAAGGACGGAAAATTAAAGATAGATTGAATTTAAGAAAGAGTTTCTTGAATTCAAGAAGTCTATTCTTGAAGTTGAATCCTAACAACAACAATTAGCTAATAAAGAACTGATCACCTTTGGTAGAGAATTAAAAACAAGAGATAGATTGTGAAACTCGACCCTTTAGAATAACAAGAACAATAATAAGCCTAAACTTATCACCTTTCTTGAATACCTAGAAGTGATCTAAGAGTTCGAAAATTTTTAATCTTACCACCTTAAGTTGAATCTTGAAGGTTGAAGAATAAATCCAAGAGCAGCCACACATAAGAGTGCAAGAAAATTCTCACAATTTTTATTGAAAATAATTTGAATAATCTAACTCTAAAAACAAAGAAGACACCCCTTAATATAGAGAGGGGGTCACGAAATTGTACCTAAAAAATAAGGAAATAAAGTCCTAAACTACTTTGGACAACAACTCCAACTACCTTAGGAAAAGGAAAATACTAGGAAGCAAAAACTAAGTCATTATTGGAAAGTAATTACAAAAATCTTAGAAAAAGGAAAACATAACCTTAACTAACTAGGAAAGCAATAAATATAGCCCCATAACATATGGAAATAAGTCTCAAACCAATCTTGGATATAATCTTGAAAATCTTGAAGGAAATTTGCAAGCAACTTGGCACCAACTTACACTCAACATCTAGCACGATTATTATACCTTTCTTGGACATCAAGTAAGTCCTTTTTATTTTATAAAATGTGGCTTTATGTAGGACTTCATGGGTTGTAAGTCAGGATACATTTTAGGTGCCAAATTGGTCCAAAAGTGGCCTGATTAGGACCTTCTTCAAAGGATGTCTCTTGGGATCATACTCCTCTTATTGGACATAAATTTGAGCCATAAAAAAATTGTAACACCTAGCTAATTCACAACCTTTATCCTTGAGCTCTTCTTCCTCCCAATCAACAACTTCTTTATTTGCACTTGAAGTCTAATGACTTTGTTTTGCAACTCTTTAGCTTGACATCTTGTTAAAGGTTCTCATTGAGATTCCAAAGCTTCATCCTTGTCCTTGAATAAATTCGAGCTTCATAGGATGCTATCATTCCCCTCTTCTTGAAAAACATTCGTCCTCGAATTTTGACCTTGCAAGAAAACCAAGACATGCACTAGAAAATGGCATCCACTAATATGAAAAAATGGTAAGCATAAAATAAGATAGTGACCATGTGTCCACTTAACCCAATTAATCCTAATAGGCGTAAATACTCCTTTATAATATGGACATCATCATCTCAATAAAATTTATGCCTGCTTAGATTTGTCCCATAAAACCTCTCTTAAGGTAGACAAAAGATATGCATCACAATGAAATTACAAAAGATTGATCACGCATCCATTTAATACAAGTATCTCTACCACATTCATCAAACATGACACTTTTATGATATAGCCAAGTATCAATTAAAAATCTCATGGATTCTTCTACATATAAGCTATTCAAAGAAGCACATAAATTCTCAAGAAGGTTAGAAGAACCTATAATTTCCAAAATAAAAGTATCAATACATTCAAGCTCATGATTATAACTTTTCCCAATAATATTCGCAACATCAATGAATTCTAAACAATTGCCCAAACTATAGATAGGTTGATGAAAGAATACTTGATCACAAGTGTCACAATAATCATGCATATCCTCTTTACTAGTAGCAAACACTTTTACAAGCTCACAATCAACATGACTAAAGAATGACTCCCCATCACACAACAAAAATTATGTTCTACCAATTTATCACTTGAAAGCTCACTAGACACTTGAATAAGAGAAGAAAAAATATTTAAATCATTCGCAAAACTCTTCTCATATATTTCATGCCTCTTTCCACCAATTTGGAATACATAATCATCTATGTCATACTTAATTTCAAAAGGAAGCAAATTATGCTTGCAGTTGGACTTAGATATTACAGTTAGTAACTTGACGTGCATCAAAATATCATCATCCACAAAAATTATAAAGTCACCAACATAATAATTAAGAGTATAGTTCATTACCTCCAAAAATACTTTAGGTGTTCTAGAAAGCCCAAGAATCGAATAAAATAATTATACATACCATACTTGGACTTATTTACTAATGGAACATCATCACCTTGTATTCTTTTATGAAGTGACTCCAACTTAGAAATCTCTTTAGGGAACTCCATGTCATAAACCTGTAAATAAGGATCAAATTAGTCAAAAGGTTCAACAACAAAGAAATTAACCAAGCTTTTATATTCCACCATCCAACAAGAATAGATTTTGCCAAATTTATTTTGGAATCCAATTGGATCCTTTGCCACCTCACCTGTCCTTTTAGAAGGTTTTTCAATACGTTGCTGCACAAAAACACAAGAACTAAAACAAGAAAGAGTTAATGAGTTAGGAAGTAAAACATATTTTCTTTCTTACACTCTCTTTGGATTTTATCTCAAAACTAACTTTTTCCTCACCCTTAGCCTCTTTTCTCTCACTAAAATTTTATTCTTTTTCTTCGCTCAAACCCTCTTGTTTTTCTCTCTCTACCTTATAGACTTTTTTTATCTAGTTGCCTTCTGTCCTTTATTTTCCCTCAAGCTCACTCTTTTTCTCACTTGACATCCCATTCTCTTCACTCAACACAACCTCTACTTTTTCCTCTCTTGGGATGTCGACATGCACTCCCTTACTCCTCGCATTCTTTCTCTCTCATATTTTTCCATATTCTCTTTAATGGTCTTTTCATCTTCACAAATTTGTGAGGAAGTCAAAGGTCCAAGAATAGGTTTCCTCCCATTAACCTCAAAAGAGTATCTATATTTTTTCATGTTATATGAAGCTCTTCTATAGACATACCATAGCTTTCCCAACAAGATATGATAATTATTCATGGGAATCACATCACACCAGATCGCATTCTCATACCTTCCCATAGAGAATAGCAATTACACCCTTTTATCTACCTTTACTCTTCTCAACATGCAAGGTTCAATATGCTCAACATAAGGCAAGTTCAATTTCTCAATCATATAAGTGCTAATTGAGTTATAGCCAAACTCTTTGTCAATTCTAAGGTCACAAATCGCAGACATCACTTTAGCTCTTGTTTGAGAAATAACTTTACTATTGTCTTCCTTCCATTCGGCATATTGTAAGTTCGACTTTTCAAATTGTTGAGTCATAGCTCGCCTCCTTTCTTCATAACTACCTATTTGAAACATCTTGAATAAAAATTAGAAGAAATATGTATATCTAATATTTGGCTTTTTCCTTTTAATGTTCTCACCTCTCTTACCTTTTTTCACTCAAAGCAACTCTTGGTTGTTAATCTTTAGATTTATTAATAAACCTAACAAGTCACAACCTGCAGTGATAAGAATAAGGAGTTAGAAAAAGAAAAGGAAAGTGGGGGACCAAACCTAGAAGGAATAGGAATTGGTTAGTGTTAAAAGAAAAAAGGAAAGAATTTAAGAAACCCAAAACCCACAAGAATAAGGAAAGAAGTTACCTTAATCTTCAAGAATTAAGATCCCCTCTTCTTGTTTCCTTTCTTGACTTAGAAACCAAATAATACTTGAATTCTAAAAGTAATAATGAGCAATAACATTTTTTTTGGGACTTATTTTCTTTTCTTTGTTTGGTTTTTTCCTCAAAAACCTCCCAGGATTATCAAGATTGAAATTTTGATTAGACTATGCTCTGATACCACTTGATAACAACACGATAGGGGATTCAAGAATTACTAAAGAAAAAATAAAAAAATCAAGAAATGTGCAGAAGCTAAAAGAAAATAAGGAAACAAAAAAATGACGAAAAATTAAAGATAGATTGAATTCAAGAAAGAGTTTCTCAAATTCAAGAAGTCTATTCTTGAAGTTAAATCCTAACAACAACAATTAGCTAACAAAGAACTAATCGCCTTTGGTAGAGAATTAAAAATAAGAGATAGATTGTGAAACCCGACCATTTAGAATAACAACAACAACAATAAGCCTAAACTTATCACTGTGAGCACGTGATTTTTGCCCTAAGTGAATTATTCCCAAAAAATTCAAACAAAACAATTTCTTTATGTTTTGACAATTTTGTGAATTTTGTGTTATTTTCTGATAATTGTTGCATTTTATCTGTGCATTTTAGTTCATATGAAAAATACATAAAAAAAAATACATTTGCCATTTGTTTGAGATTTAATTTTACATTTTAGGATTAAGTAGTAGTTTAAGTTGCTTGAAAATAAAAAAAATAACAAAATAGCCCACTTTTGTATTTTTAATTATTAATTGTTGAGTTTGTCGCAAAATAGATTTTAAACAATTTTAGAAATTAATTAGCTTAATTTTTAAAATATATTAGGGCTTTGTTTTAATTTTTACATTTTTATCAAAAAAAATATAAATGAAAACAATGAAAAATAAAAGAAGAAAATTAGAAAAGGAAAAGAAAAAAGAGATAAAAAGGAAAACTATTAAAAAGAGGGATTCCCTAATAATAGACCCGGATTTGGGCCATTTGTTTTGATTAATTTGGCCCAATCACAACCGAAATGACCCAGCCCAGTAGCCCTCTACCCGGTCCGCCCGTTTGCATAACTCAAACGACGCCGTTTTGCCACCTTCGAATCTCAGCCGTCGAGGTTCACTCGATCAACGGCCCAGAACTGAGTTTGTCTAGTATAAAATTGTCCTAAAAGTCCCCCACCCCCCACCCCTCTACCATCTCTCTCCCATAACCCATCTCCCAGAAACCCTAGCAGCCGCCCTTATATCCTCACCGCCGGCGATGACGGCGCCGATGCCAACGCCCACCAAATTAACACCCCTCGTCCCCGTTCTCATCCTCTACCCAAATCCATAGCCCCTTTCCTCGAATCCCGCCCCATGTTCTCGAATATCCGTTTGAAATATCTCCGGCCATGACGCCACTTCCTCCAAATGACACCAAATTTACACCATAGGACCGCCTTGTCATCCTCTATCGAACCCACAAGGCTTTGACCCTCAAATATGGCCGAAATCGTTCGAATATTGATTTGAACTTTTCCGGCCAAAACCCTAGTTGCACCAAATCTTCCCAAATTGATACCACATGGTCCTTGGACCTTCCCCATGAAGAATTCACGGTCAAATACATTCAAATCCCACCGGAATTGTTCGAATCTTGATTTTGAAAAACAACCGGTAAGTTTCTTTAAGGGTTCTTAACATTTCTTTTATAGTTAATTAGTTGTGTAAGTAGTCGGAGTCTAATTTTGTGTGTTTCCATTTTTATCTGGTTCAATTTGTATCACAGTAGTTATTTATCTAATAGAATCTAGTTTGATTGTCGTTTTGATGGATTAGCTTTAAATTAGTAGGTGTCTTTAAATTTTCTGATTTAGTTCAATCTCTGTTTTTAATTCTGTTAGATTAAGTGTTAATAATAGTTTACTTCAGATGATATAGTTTGTTCACTTCAGCGGATTTCATGTTAGTTCTAGGTGATTAGAGTTATCCGAATAGGTTCAATTCTCATTTTAGTCGAGTAATTGTTTCATTTAGATTTAGTCGTCAAGAGTAGCTCATGCAATCTGATTTCATATTGAGTTTATGATGATCAATCGATTAGTTGATTAGTTTGTTGATGGTAATTGGCAACTCAAGGTTCAGTAGTTAGTTTGGGGTTAGGATTTGAGTTTGAATTTAGTTTTAGCTAATTAATACGCATGGCAGTGATTGCTTAACTAGGGTTAAATCAGGGTTGGGGTAGGTTAGTGATTCTAGGAATAAGCTAAGGGCAATTGGGGTAATTTAAGGGTTCGAAATTTGTTAGAAACTGAAATAAAAGCCCTCGAACATTCTAGAATAGGCACTTAGTTATAATTTCAGGGAGGTTAGTAGGCTGACCTGGGTAACAAGTTAATAACTAAGGGGCTAAACTGAAAATAAAAGAGGGACTAGTGTGAAAAAGGAAAATCTGAAGTTGTATCTCTGAGTGCCTATAAAATGTCACCCACATACATTGAACAATAAGGTGGAAGCTCACAAAATTCCCCCAAGAACACTTGCTACAAATTTGAGCCCATTTTTGAATTTCAGATCAGGGGGGATTTCAAATCTCTTTCTAGATCTTAACTGTTATAGAAAAACCAAAAAAAAAAAAGCAACAAATCCAATAGAAAATCCAAAATATGGCAAAAAAAATACCAAAAAGGAACTGTTACATTGATCGTTATCCAGATTTCAACTCTAAATTCAACTACTTAGCCTATTTAGGATCAAAATAGCTCGGATCTCCTAACTACTGTTCTGTACTCGAAGGATTGAAGTGTTTGATAGAGTTTAAGATGTATTCGAGTTGTGCTGGATGTTTTTTATCATTGAAACTGTTATGTGATGTCCTGGGCCAACTTTGAGTAGATTCAGGGTGTTTTGACTGAGTTCATTTCTTCCTGGGCTGTGTTCTGGTCTTTGCTCGTTGTTGTTGATTGTTACTGCAGCTGATCCTTTTCCTCTCCTCTTTTCATTGTGTTCCAGGTACTTTTCCAGCTTCATTTGATGTTGAAGGACTGAATCTGTGTGTGTATTGATCGATTGGGGAAATGAAATCTAAATCATGTTGATTTGATGTCAAATTTGTTCAATGTCGTGTAACATTTTTATAATTTGTACTAATTGAACTGTAATGGACTGTAATTTTAAATCTATGTTCATTTGTTCTGAAAATAATATTCTAGTGTATGGTGGCTTGATCTCCTATGATAATTTCCTATTAAGTTTAAAATTGGGTGTAAATGTGAATATAGTTGTTAGTTGCTTTGGTGTAAATCTTTGGAAATCTACAAGCATTGGGCTGCATCGAATGGCTAGTCACTTAGTAGAATTGGCAGATTTGTCATTAACTGAAAGTTTAGTTTAAATTATATAGAGTGAATGTCATAGTTGTGACAAACGATTGTGTTAAAATTAGATTAAACTAGGGACGTAATTTTAATGCAGAAGTCCAAAGCCTCATTTGAAAATCAGTGATTACATCCTTGCATGTTTTAGTTTATTTTGAATGACACAGGTCCTTGAGCTCAGTTTATTCATATAGAACTGTTTTTAAAGGTCGTGTTACTTTGGGTAAATTGCTAAAATTGGAATCCCGCGAGTTTGGCTCAAATAATGCCTGAAATATGGTCGCAGGCACAAGGGCTCGACATGGGGTCCTCTGTGACGCTTGGCTTGGGCATGCTCCCTAAACGTTGGTTGTTTGGGCCTGGGCCACATCTAACAATTGGCCTTCGTAAAACAGACCTGAATGTAACGTCCTTTTGTTGGGCTTATTTTAGAGCCCAATGGTTGGAGTGTGATACAGAATCCTCACCTGGTCTAGTAACAAATTAATTAGGCTTTCTTCTTTTTAGAGACAAAAATGAATAGAAAACCATAGTCACTTTAGGTTTGCCCCTTTTAAAATAAAATGAGATGAGCCTCGCCGAACAAAAATATAAAATTGCGGGGCCCTCAATAAATATTATACTAAAAAATACTTAGACTTTGGGATGGGCCGTTTAGAGAATTTCACGGCATTCCCCAAAGATAATAACACGCTAGTCACTTTAGGCGCGTTTTTTTAATAATCTTACCTTCTTAAATACGGGTGCACATTTATGTGACCCAAATCCAAATTTCAACAAAGTCGAAACGTGTCAAAAATCACGGGTGCATTTATGTGACGTGATTCGAGACATGTTTTCACGACGTTGCAATTCTCTAAAAATAATAATAATAAAAGCGGTGTAAACCAAAAAGCATATAGGATAAAACATGTATTAAAATCAAATAAATAAGCCAAATATGACAGTTGAGTGACCGTGCTAAAACCACGGAACTCGGGAATGCCTAACACCTTATCCCGGGTTAACAGAATTCCTTACCCGAATTTCTGGTTCGCGGACTATTAACAGAGTCATAATTTCCTCGGTTCGGGATTCAACCGGTGACTTGGGACACCATTAATCTCCCAAGTGGCGACTCTGAATTTTAATATTAAATCCCGTTTCGATTGTCCTTTAAGTGGAAAAACTCCTTTATGCGCTTGTAGGTATAGTAGCGAAAAGGGAGGTGTGATAGCTCTGGCGACTCTGCTGGGGACAAGAACCCAGAACTTTTGGTTCAGGGTTCAGAATTCGAGCTCAGTTAAATTGTTATATTTGGCTTTATTTGATTTTGCCACATGTTCCATGCTATACGTGCTAAATGTTTTACCGCTTTGATATTTGTTGAATTGTATATAAACTGTCGCGAATCCCTTCCTCTTTATGAGTCTTCTACATTATGGAGAAGGGTGCACTTCGTGTAGCTTCTCTTCTGTTTAGAGTCTTTCCCAATTTAGAACGAGGTTTGGAAAAGTTACAAAGCCGGCGGAGCTTTTGTATCCCCGGTACGCTGCCGCCCCCTCGGCCTGAGTTGTCCGCTCGGGTAAGCCAGGTCTAGACCAATAAACCTAGGGTTTAAACCTAGAAGAACAATAACCTCATGTCGGATCCCTAGTAGGACGCTTGTTTGCATCATGTGCATTTGACTTAGGGGACTCAACACAGGGGTTGGGTCCGTCTAGGACAGGTGACCTGAATTGAAAATGACCATCCTGATGCATCTTACGTGCTACTTGCGCATTTATTTGCTCGGCTTCGCATGTTGACCGGCTTGAATACAATGAGTGAAAAATTATGAAAAATAGCAGTGTTAGGACTAAGTGAGGGAAATCATTTGTTTGAATAAACAAAAAACCAATGCCCAACTAGCGTCGAAATGCTGCCGGAATTTTGAAAAATGAAATTAAAAAAAAATTAAAAAAAATATTTGTGCAAAATAGCTTTGATTTTGGCAAATCTGCCCGAACTACGCTGGTTTGATTCTCACCGGATGTGAGATACGTAAGCAACCCTCATCGGGTCCAACCACCCCTTTTCAAAATAGCCAAAAAAAAATATATATCAGAATTTTAATTTGGTCAAAATAAGTCGGGTGACGCCATTCTTGCTAAAAAATAAGCCGAATGTCCCCAAAAGGGCGCCGGAATGCTGTTTTTGCAAGAACAGCCACTCTGAGTCGTTTTTAAACGGTTTGCGGGCACATCCTTAAAATTTCCCTTTCGGAAGGGCCGTATTCGCAAAATCGAGTTTTTGTTTTCTTAAATAATTTTTTTTGGAAAAATAACCACTTTGCTTTTTAAGTCAAAATAAGCTATTACATGGCCAGCTTTCTTTAAATAGTCACAGTTGACATTGAAACCTTCTCAGTCTTGCGCAGGCCTATGGCAATGCCGAGTGATGCCCCGTGGATCCCAGGATTTGAATTTTTTATCCCTAGTCATTGAGTTTGTATTTTTTTTTAAGTCTGTTTTGTAATTTTTCCCTCTTAGAAAAACAATTAGTCTAGTATCACTTGTAATCGGGCGTCTATTAATGAAGATTTGAAAAAATCCCAAAAATTATCTATTTATTTTTGCATTCAATTTACAAGAACTACGCTCGGTCTGATTCATGCGGGGTCATGATACATAGGCAATCCACGTAGGATTCGACCATAACCAAAGGAAAAAAGGAAAAAGGAAAAGAGAGGCAAAACCACAAAAAGGGCAAAAAGAAAAGAAAATAGCGGAAAAACAAAAAGAAAGAAAAGAAAAATCAAGAAAGGAAGAAAATAGGAACAAAAGAAGATAAAGGCAAGAGTGAAAAGAAGGGGAAAAACAAGAGGGAAAAGAATAAAAACAGAGGAAGAGAAAGTTTACAATTGGAAATAAGGGAAAAGTCGGGATGACGCATGCGACCGATCAAAAGTCGTTACCAATATGTTAAATGCTCTAACGCTAACGTGGTGGTTTCATTTTGTCATGTCATTCCAGAAAGGTGGTTGGTTTGTGGTTTTAAAGTGGTAACTCCTCTTTACAACGCAAGGACAAAAGGCAGTTGGCATCCTGGCAACCCACTCCTACAACACCCGGGCAAAAATCACATTGAACATAACATGCCAAGAATCAGACACCAGTATCGTGGACCCGTCAAAAGAGGTGGAAGTGGTAGATGTCAAAGCAATGAAGGAAGAGATGTATAAGTTGAGACAACAGATGGCCGAGATGCATCAGGCCTGGGCTAAGGGTCAGCCAGCGCCAGTTTATCCTGCCAATCCAGCATATATCCCACCTTTGGTTCAGTCTTAGGAGCTTCCTCCTGCGAATGCATCTCCACCTTTCCCTTTCTACCAACAGAGTTATAACATCACCTCCTATCCTCCCCAAGCTCCACCACCCAAACAAAACCCTCCTCCACCAATCACCCCTGTCTTTGTGGCGCCTCCGCCTGCCACATTGCAAAGATCTTCCAGTGAGCCAGTGTTTCAAACTCACGACAACCAGTACTACCCTCCTGAGTCTACCTTTAAAGCTCCTGAGCCATATTCCTACTCCCCTCACTTTGAGCTCCCGGTGGAAATTAACAAGCCGCTTAAATATCCGGAACAGGAAGAGATGTTTCAAAAAGTAAAAAGCCTGGAACAATCCTTCAGGAACATGCAAGGATTGGGTGGCCAAGTCAGTGTGGCCTACAAGGATTTGTGCTTGTTTCCCGACGTACAGTTGCCAGCAGGGTTCAAGTTACCAAAGTTTGATTTGTATGATGGACATGGTGATCATGTAGCCCATCTGAGGGGATTTTGCAGTAAGATGAGAGGAGCCGGGGGAAGGGATGAGTTATTGATGGCATACTTCAGCCAAAGTCTAAATGGCGCAGCTTTGGAATGGCATAATCATCAAGATGTCGGGAAGTGACATACATTGGGTGACATGAATCAAGATTTTGTGCGGCACTTTCAGAACAGTATAGACGTTGTCCCAGACTGCTCCTCCTTATCTCAGATGGAAAAGAAACTCAAGGAAAGCTTTAGGGAATTTTGGCTCAGATGGAACGAACAAGTCGTTCGGGATAGCCCTCCCATTGACAGAAAAGGTGTTGCTGAGTCCCACCGACGATAGGGTCCGGTAGTCGTTCTTGGTAAATGCTTCGGCCTCAATACCGACCCCATGAGTACCCCCAAACTCCATATAATCTACCTCAGCATTATCCTCCGAACAGTATCCGGCCATCTGTCCAACCACTGGGTCACTCAAAAAGGCGAGCACGAGCTCCGCAAGGTCCCCACCAGCCTCCACAAAATTTCCAAGTACCCTATAACCCACACTCAAGCGAAGGGTGTAGAAGGGAAACAAGGCTGGAAAATAATTTTACACCAATAGGAGAAACCCGTGCAAGTTTGTTTGAGAGATTAAAGCATTATAACCTGATCACACCTATTCCTCCGAATTATGTGGACAAGCGTGCAAGAATCTTTGACCCTTCTAAAAGGTGTGAATACCATTCCAATGCCCAGGGGCACGATGTCGAAAGTTGCCGGGATTTGAAAAGAGAGATAGAAAGAATGATTCAGGAAGGGATAATTGCGGTCCAGGACAGTGCCACCCGGAACATTTTACCCGCACATGATGGTGCATATTTTGTGGGGAAGATCCATGGCGACAGGGAGTATGAGAATCCTCTCGGAAACTCATTGAATAAAGTCAATGATATTGAAATTGGTGAAGACCCCAACAGTTTTGATGGGCAATCTAGAGGCTAAGATGCCGAGTTTGGTGCTTGGAAAGACGCTCCATCTCTTGGAGTTTTGGTGGTTTATTTTGTTGTCATTTCTGTTGTCGGAGTTATTTCAGGGTTGTAATCCGGATATTGTCTTGTGACTCAAACCTTTCTATCCTTTCACTTTTCCTTATTTGTCTTGTCTAGTCGCTTGTGTAGTGCTGTCTAGGTTTGTTCAAGGGTCGAAACTAGTCTAGTTTGCTTGTTTTTTTTTTAAACCTTTCACCGTCGGTCTAATGCAATTCTCTGTTTCCCGCCATTTCTAGTCCTTTTGTTTAGTCTATTTTCCTTTTACAATTCTTTTCATGCCGGTTCTAGTGCCATGACATGCATGCATAATTCTCAGCCTGTTTTTTTTTAGTAATGAAGCAATGAAACAATGTTGAAGATGTAAGAACATTCGAGGGAATAAGAAAGGGCATGTTAAGATCACTTCAAGCCCAAATTGTGAAACTGGGGGCAGATGGAACATAAAGAAATACTGTTGAAATGCATCATGCCGCATCGGTTTAAAGCCAAAGGCAAGTTTGCCCCAAGTTACAGGGGGCGTTCGTGGTACCGTGGTTGTTGTCCAATGGTGCTGGGTAATTGACAAATACAGAAGGCAAATATGTGAATCAATACAAAGGTATTATGTGGGTTTTCCTCAGCTTGTTTAATTGTGTAATTTGTACTTGGCATGTTTTGGAGATTGGAATGACGAAGGCATTTTGTTCTGCCATCCAAACACTTCATCCTTTGCTACCCCTTTGAGCCTCAATTATTTTCTTTCATACCCCTCTTTCGGAATCAAAAGCCCGAGCGGGGAAAATCAGCGTAGAAACAAGAGGAAAACAGTGAAAAAGAAAAGAAAAAAGAAAAATAAAAAGAAAAGAAAAGAGAAAATAAAAAGGAAAGAAAAAAAAGAAGAGAAAAGAAAAGAAAAAAAAAAGAAGGGAGAAAAAAAGAGAGAAAAGAAAATAAAAAAAGAAGGAAAAGAAAAGAAATGAAAAGAAAGAAAAAAAAGGATCACAACAATGTAGTTTTTATGGCCTGAACTACGTTTGACTTGATCCCGAAAGGGTACGTAGGCAGACTCTCTCTAAGGTTCAGTCACACCGAAATAAAAGTCCCAAAAGTCCCCCGAAAAAGAAACTGGGGCAGAAGTTGTGGTTGTTGTGAGAAGTCTGATTCCGAAAGTTGTAATGTTGAACCCACGTTGAACTATTTTTGAGCCTTTGATACCCTTCTTTCTATCCCCGTCCAAAAGCCTGCATTACTATCCAAAGAAAAACCTTCTGATCAGTCTTCAAGAAATGCCGAGTCAAGCGAGCAGAGGTGAATCATATTAGGCGCAACACTCCGGTCCAAACAAGGAAAATGAAGAATAGGAGAGTCTTGTTTATGAGAACCCTCACGGGTACACAAGGTGATGAAAGTGAGAGAAATAAAAAATGAGAGAGTCTTATTGGTGAAAACCTTCACGGGCACCATAAGGCGACAGTGAGTTGAGAGAAAGACCAATATGAGAGAGGCTTGATGGTGAAAACCCTTCGGGCACTACAAGTCGAATAAGGATTGTGAATCAGATCGGGCAAGCGGAGCGTTGAAGCCCATGTTTCCCGAAAAAAGGTACAACGAGAGCTGAACATCAGATTTGCTAAACAGAATAGGCCGCAGGTGCATGTCAAGGTCATTAGAGTCGGTATCCACATCCGATAGGTTTCTAATTCGTAGTTTTCTTGTTAGGAACCATCTCTTTCATTGTCCTCCTACTATATCCCTTTTGTCTCATTTACTTCCTCCTCTTGAGTCTGTCTGGTCATAACAAGTGAGAAATGACTTCAAAATTTTCCACCAGCTTTCCAATTGCACAAAACGAGATCTGGTTAACGCATCAAATTGTCATAAGTCAGGAAAGAACAGCAGGCACACTGAGTTGGCAACAATCAACATGTTTTGGGATTTTTGTAAAATGCAAAGGCTTGGTATATACCAATGCATGAACAATGCAACAGATGAAGGGTTAGTTTGAACAAATCAAAGGTACTTCCTGTGATAGGCTTAACAAAGGGTGTAAACCAGTCACGAGCAAGACTTTCCAAATAGAATTCAAAGTTATAATAGCCAATAGGGGAGCTGTAGACCTCAAGGACTGGACCAAAGTCTTCATTCAAGAAAGAGCAACATACATCTTGAGTAGGTGGCAACTGACGTGCTTTGGGACTCATGTGAAATACAAGGGTTTTATACGTATTAATGCATGAACAATGCAACAAGATGGAAGGGGTTTGGTGAATGGATCAAAGATATTGGCTGTGGTAGGATTGACAAAAAGGTGGTAGACCAGTGACAAGCAAAACAGAAATCAAAGGTGATAGACCCCAAGGCCAGGGCCGGTGGTTTAGATCAAGAAAGCGTAACATGCACACTGAAGATGGTAACAATCAACATGTTTTGGGGACCACATGAAACACAAAGGTTTGGCAAATGTCGGTATGAGCGGTGCAACAGACAGAGGGTATTGGGTTTGGATGAAAAGAGGTATTTTCTGGGAAGTGGTTAGTCCAATAAACAAGCAAGATCTTAGAAGGGAATCAGTTATCATGACGAGTGAAGGAGCAATAAAAGCTGGGGATATGCCAATCCATGCAATACAACAAATAGAGGATATCGGTTCCGAATGGATGAGGCATTTTATGTGATGAAGATGACAGAGAAAGGGGTCTAGTTCGGAAACAATCAAGGTCATCAAGTGGACATCAATATTCTTGGGAAGCGAAGGGGCAGCCGCCCTCAAAGTTCAAGACCACAAACCAACCACCCCATTTTAAATTCACAGGTTTTCTTTGTTTGAAACAGGAATAAAAGCAGTGCAAGTCGGTGCAATAATAGGAAGGAAATAAAAGGAAGAAAAGGAAGAAGAGGAAAGCCGACAAAAGGGAAGTTTCTCAAATCTTTGCCCTTGCCTATCTTGCTAGTATGCATAAAATGTTGCCATTGCTTTTCAGATTTTTAGTTTGATGAAAGATAATAACAGAAACCTAGTCTGATGAATTTTCTCCTAGAATAAAAATCTTAGTCAAATGGTTTTACTCACAGGGGACGTACATGCCAATCAAGTCTTTAGTTTTTCTCTCAACATCGTATCAATAGCTTAGGTAACAACTCACAAGTCTACCCAGTCACCAAACTGGGGTAAAAAATTTTCTTTGTTTGCCTATTTTGTTGCAGTCAGGAGCCCACCTAGAGAACAAGGTTATATATTTCAAGTTCAGCAATCAGGAGCCCACCTGGAGAACAAGGGAATACTTTTCAAGTTTCAGCAGCCAGGCGCCCACCTGGAGAACAAGGGAAGTACAATTAAAATTTTAGCTTTTAATTTTTAATATTTGATAACATGTTGTACCTAGTTACCAAACTGGGGCAGAAAATTTTCTTTGTTTGTTTATGTCGTTGCAGTCAGGAGCCCATCTGGAGAATAAGGGAATACTTTTCAAGTTTCAGCAGTCAGGCGCCCACCTGGAGAACAAGGGAAGTGCAATTCAAATTTTAGCTTTTAATTTTTAATATTTGATAACATGTTGTACCCAGTTACCAAACTGGGGCAGAAAATTTTCTTTGTTTGTTTATGTCGTTGCAGTCAGGAGCCCACCTGGAGAACAAAGGAATACTTTTCAAGTTTCAGCAGTCAGGCCCACCTGGAGAACAAGGGAAGTGCAATTCAAATTTTAGCTTTTAATTTTTAATATTTGATAACATGATGTACCCAGTTACCAAACCGGGGCAGAAAATTTTCTTTGTTTGTTTATGTTGTTGCAGTCAGGAGCCCACCTGGAGAACAAGGGAATACTTTTCAAGCGTCGCAGTCAGGAGCCCACCTGGAGAACAAGGGAATACTTTTCAAGCTTCAGCAGTCAGGCACCCACCTGGAAAACAAGGGAATACTTTTCAAGCTTCAGCAGTCAGGCACCCACCTGGAAAACAAGGGAAGTACAATTCAAATCTTAGCTTTTAGTTTTGATATTGGATAACATGATGTGCCCAGTCACCAAACTGGGGCAGAAAATTTTCTTTGTTTGTCTATTTTGTTGCAGTCAGGAGCCCACCTGGAAAATAAGGGAATACTTTGTAAGCGTTGCAGTCAGGAGCCCACCTGGAGAACAAGGGAATAATTTTCGAGCGTCAACAATCAGGAGCCCGCCTGGAGAATAGAGACACATATTTCAAACTTCAGCAGTCAAACATCACTCGGAGGAATGGCAAAACATCTCCGATCACAATACAAGGCAACAACGCCAGGATACAAGTTCAAGGCAGCACAAGAGCAAGTTAGAAGACATAGATAGGACCCTTTTGTAATTCATAGATCATAGCTTAGGCTAGCTTCTATTTATTTTAACACGGTGTAATATGGAGGTCAGCAAGCAGTAGCAACAGCAAGCGCAGTGAAATCACAGCTCAAGGTAGTTCTAGCTACCAGACACTCCCGAACTACACTGACCTGATTCCTGTTTAGCCCAGGATATGTAGGCAACCTCTGAAGCAGGGTGGGGTCAGCTCTTTCAATAATGCTTCACACGGAATATTCGAACGGGCAAAAATCGCTCGTTTTCGCTCACTTATCTTTGCACGAAAACTCTTCGTGTTTCCGGGCAAAGAGGGGCAGCTGTGAGCACGTGATTTTTGCCCTAAGTGAATTATTCCCAAAAAATTCAAACAAAATAATTTCTTTATGTTTTGATAATTTTGTGAATTTTGTGTTATTTTCTGATAATTGTTTCATTTTATCTGTGTATTTTAGTTCATATGAAAAATAAAAAAAATAATAATACATTAGGCATTTATTTGAGATTTAATTTCACATTTTAGGATTAAGTAGTAGTTTAAATTGCTTGAAAATAAAGAAAATAACAAAATAGCCCACTTTTGCATTTTTAATTATTAATTGTTGAGTTTGTCGCAAAATAGATTTTAAACAATTTTAGGAATTAATTAGCTTAATTTTTAAAATATATTAGGGCTTTGTTTTAATTTTTACATTTTTATCAGAAAAATATAAATGAAAACAATGAAAAATAAAAGAAGAAAATTAGAAAAGGAAAAGAAAAAAGAGATAAAAAGGAAAACTATTAAAAAGAGGGATTCCCTAATAATAGACCCGGATTTGGGCCATTTGTTTTGATTAATTTGGCCCAATCATAACCGAAATGACCCAGCCCAGTAGCCCTCTACCCGGTCCGCCCATTTGCATAACTCAAACGACGTCGTTTTGCCACATTCAAATCTCAACCGTCGAGGTTCACTCGATCAACGGCCCAGAACTGAGCTTGTCTAGTATAAAACTGTCCTAAAGGTCCCCCACCCCCCACCCTCTCTACCGTCTCTCTCCTATAACCCATCTCCCAGAAACCCTAGCAGCCGCCCTTATATCCTCACCGCCGGCGATGACGGCGTCGACGCCAATGCCCACCAAATTAACACCCCTCGTCCCCCTTCTCATCCTTTACCCAAATCCATAACCCTTTTCCTCGAATCTCACCCCATGTTCTCGAATATCCGTTTGAAATATCTCCGGCCATGATGCCACTTCCTCCAAATGACACCAAACTTACACCATAGGACCGCCTCATCATCCTCTATCGAACCCCCAAGGCTTTGACCTTCAAATATGGCCGGAATCGTTCGAATATTGATTTGAACTTTTTCGGCCAAAACTCTAGTTGCACCAAATCTTCCCAAATTGATACCACATGGTCCTTGGACCTTCCCCATGAAGAATTCACGGTCAAATACATTCAAATCCCACTGGAATCGTTCGAATCTTGATTTTGAAAAACAGTCGGTAAGTTTCTTTAAGGGTTCTTAACATTTCTTTTATAGTTAATTAGTTGTGTAAGTAGTCGGAGTCTAATTTTGTGTGTTTTCGTTTTTATCTGGTTCAATTTGTATCACAATAGTTATTTGTCTAATAGAATCTAGTTTGATTGTCGTTTTGATTGATTAGCTTTAAATTAGTAGGTGTCTTTAAATTTTTTGATTTAGTTCAATCTCTGCTTTTAATTCTGTTAGATTAAGTGTTAGTAATAGTTTACTTCAGATGATATAGTTTGTTCACTTCAGCGGATTTCATGTAAGTTCTAGGTGATTAGAGTTATCCAAATAGGTTCAATTCTCATTTTAGTCGAGTAATTGTTTCATTTAGATTTAGTCGTCAAGAGTAGTTCATGCAATCTGATTTCATATTGAGTTTATGATGATCAATCGATTAGTTGATTAGTTTGTTGATGGTAATTGGCAACTCAAAGTTCAATAGTTAGTTTGGGGTTAGGATTTGAGTTTGAATTTAGTTTTAGCTGATTAATACTCATGGCAATGATTGCTTAACTAGGGTTAAATCAGGGTTGGGGTAGGTTAATGATTCTCGGAATAAGCTAAGGGCAATTGGGGTAATTTAAGGGTTCGGAATTTGTTAGAAACTAAAATAAAAGCCCTAGAACATTCTAGAATAAGCACTTAGTTATAATTTCAGGGAGGTTAGTAGGCTGACTTGGGTAACAAGTTAATAACTAAGGGGCTAAACTGAAAATAAAATAGGGACTAGTGTGAAAAAGGAAAATCTGAAGTTGTATCTCTGAGTGCCTATAAAATGGCACCCACATTCCTTGAATAATAAGGTGGAAGCTCACAAAATTCCCCCCAAAACACTTGCTACAAATCTGAGCCCAGTTTTGAATTTCAGATCAGGGGGATTTCAAATCTCTTTCTAGATCTTAACTGCTATAGAAAAACCAAAAAAAAAAAAAAAAGAAGCAACAAATCCAATAGAAAATCCAAAATATGGCAAAAAATACCAATAGGGAACTGTTACATTGATCGTTATCCAGATTTCAACTCTAAATACAACTAGTTAGCCTATTTAGGATCAAAATAGCTCGGATCTCCTTACTACTGTTCTGTACTCGAAGGATTGAAGTGTTTGATAGAGTTTAAGATGTATTCGAGTTGTGCTGTGTGTTTTTGATCATTGAAACTGTTCTGTGATGTCCTGGGCCAACTTTGAGTAGATTCAGGGTGTTTTGACAGAGTTCATTTCTTCCTGGGCTGTGTTCTGGTCTTTGCTCGTTGCTGTTGATTGTTACTGCAGCTGATCCTTTTCCTCTCCTCTTTTCATTGTGTTCCAGGTACTTTTCCAGCTTCATTTGATGTTGAAGGACTGAATCTGTGCGTGTATTGATCGATTGAGGAAATGAAATCTAAATCATGTTGATTTGATGTCAAATTTGTTCAATGTCGTGTAACATTTTTATAATTTGTACTAACTGAACTGTAATGGATTGTAATTTTGAATCTGTGTTCATTTGTTCTGAAAATAATATTCTAGTGTATGGTGCTTGATCTCCTGTGATAATTGCCTATTAAGTTGAAAACTGGGTGTAAACGCGAATATAGTTGTTAGTTGCTTTGGTGTAAATCTTTGGAAATCTACAAGCAATGGGCTACATCGAATGGCTAGTCACTTAGTAGAATTGGCAGATTTGTCATTAACTGAAATTTTAGTTTAAATTAAATAGAGTGAATGTCATAGTTGTGAGAGACGATTGTGTTAAAATTAGATTAAACTAGGGACGTAATTTTAATGTAGAAGTCCAAAGCCTCATTTGAAAATCAGTGATTACATCCTTGCATGGTTCAGTTTATTTTGAATGACACAGGTCCTTGAGGTCAGTTTATTCATATAGAACTATTTTTAAAGGTCGTGTTACTTTGGGTAAATTGCTAAAATTGGAATCCCACGAGTTTGGCTCAAATAATGCCTGAAATCTGGTCACAGGCACAAGGGCTCGACATGGGGTCCTCTGTGACGCTTGGCTTGGGCATGCTCCCTGAACGTTGGTTGTTTGGGCCTGGGCCACAACCAACAA
The DNA here is from genome assembly GCA_026770625.1 of Nicotiana glauca. NCBI lineage: Eukaryota > Viridiplantae > Streptophyta > Magnoliopsida > Solanales > Solanaceae > Nicotiana > Nicotiana glauca. The sequence goes on along the minus strand of MU678940.1, from coordinate 37,181 downwards.
TTAGCCTTCGTAAAACAGACCTGAATGTAACGTCCTTTCGTTGGGCTTATTTTAGAGCCCAATGGTTGGACTGTGATACAGAATCCTCACCTGGTCCAGCAACAAATTAATTAGGCTTTCTTCTTTTTAGAGAAAAAAATAAATAGAAAATCATAGTCACTTTAGGTTTGCCCCTTTTAAAATAAATTGAGACGAGCCTTGCCGAACAAAAATATAAAATTGCGGGGCCCTCAATAAATATTATACTAAAAAATACTTAGACTTCGGGACGGGCCGTTTAGCGAATTTCACGGCCTTCCCCAAAGATAATAACACGCTAGTCACTTTAGGCGCGTTTTTGTAATAATCTTACCTTTTTAAATACGGGTGCACATTTATGTGACCCAAATTCAAATTTCAACGAAGTCGAAACGTTTCAAAAATCGCGGGTGCATTTATGTGACGCGATTCGAGACATGTTTTCACAAGTTGCAATTCTCTAAAAATAATAATAATAAAAGTGATTCAAAGTTAAAAGCATATAGGTTAAAACATGTATTAAAATCAAATAAATAAGCCAAATATGACAGTTGAGCGACCGTGCTAAAACCACAGAACTCGGGAATGCCTAACACCTTCTCCCGGGTTAACAGAATTTCTTACCCGAATTTCTGGTTCGCGGACTGTTAATAGAGTTATAATTTCCTCGGTTCGGGATTCAACCGGTGACTTGGGACACCATTAATCTCCCAAGTGGCGACTCTGAATTTTAATAATAAATCCCGTTCCGATTGTCCTTTAAGTGAAAAAACTCCTTTATGCCCTTGCGAGCATAGTAGCGAAAAGGGAGGTATGACAATCACCTTTCTTGAATACCTAGAAGTGATCTAAGATTTCGAAAAATTTTAATCTTACCACTTTAAGTTGAATCTTGAAGGTTGAAGAATAAATCCAAGAGTAGCCACACATAAGTGTGCAAGAAAAATCTCACAATTTTTATTGATAATAATCTGAATAATCTAACTCTAAAATCAAAGAAGACACCCCTTTATATAGAGAGGGGGTCACGAAATTGTACCTAAAAAAATAAGGAAATAAAGTCTTAAACTACTTTGGACAACAACTCCAATTATATTAGAAAAAAGAAAAATGCTAGGAAGCAAAAACCAAGTCATTCCAAAAATCTTAGAAAAAGGAAAACATAACCTTAACTAACTAGGAAAGCAATAAATATAGTCCCATAATATATGAAAATAAATCTCAAACCAATCTTGGATATAATCTTGAAAATCTTGAAGGAAATTGGCAAGCAACTTGGAACCAACTTGCACTCAACATCTAGCACGACTATTGTACCTTTCTTGAACATCAAGTAAGTTACTTTTATGTTATAAAACGTGGCTTTATGTAGGACTTCGTGTGCTGCAAGTTTGGACACATTTTAGGTGCCAAGTTGGTCCAAAAGTGGACTGATTAGGACCTTATTCAAAGGATGTCTCTTGAGATCCAATACTCCTCTTCTTCGACCTAGCTAATTCACAACCTTTATACTTGAACTCTTCTTCCTCCCAATTAACAACTTCTTTATTTGCACTTGAAGTCTAATGACCTTGTTTTGTAACTCTTTAGCTTGGCATCTTGTTAAAGGCTCTCATTCCAATTCCAAAGCTCCATCCTTGTCCTTGAATAAATTCGAGCTTCCTAGAATGCTATCAAGGGCGACTTATATTCGAAGAATATTTATTTGAAAAGATTATATTCGAAAGGTATTTATTTTGAAAGAGTTATGTTTAAAAGATATTCATTTAAAGGAAGTATATTTCGAAATATTTTTATTGGGAAGGATTATATTCTAAGGATTTCTATTTTAAAACTTATGGGTGAAAGATTTATATTTAAAGGATTAATTGATTGGAGTTTTGTTGGGTAAGGCCTGATGTGAAAATTGTCGTAGTTGCTGAATTATTGTTTGTCTTTACCATATTTGTGATTCGTATTTGGGTTGTGTTTCCATCAACTTTACTATATCCTTACTATAGTGTTCCGTTGTTACTTGTTGTTCCCTTTGAAAGATCAGTAGGTGCCTTGATTCTTCCTCGTCATTACTCCACAGAGGTTAGTTTTGATACTTAATGGACACTGTTGTGGTGTGCTCATACTACACTTTTGTACAAAACAAATCGAGGTATTGAATCGTTAGTAGCTGTGCGGATCATTGCTGTGGAGACTCGAGGTAAACCTGTTGCAGCGTTCGCAGGTTTCTGAGTCACCTTCCTATTTTTTATTCATATTGTTTTACTTATTTCTAAACAGTTGTAACTAGAAGTTGTAGTAAACTCTGTAGAGATTATGACTTGTACGACCGGTTTTGGGAAATTATAAATTTTGTAAAGATTTCTATATCGAGACTGTTAGATTTTCTTTATTATTGTTGATATTCAGGAAATGTTAGGCTTACCTAGTCCCTAAGACTATGTGCCATCAAAAAACGCAATGGAGGGGAAATTGGGTCGTGACAGAATATTAGATAATCCTATACATCATGTCTATATATAAACAATAACAACAACAACATATCCAGTAAAATCTCACTAGTGGGGTCTGGGAAGAGTAGTGTGTACGCAGACCTTACCCCTACCCTAAAAAGGGTAGAGAGGCTATTTCCAGGAGACTCTCGGCTCAACAGAAAAAGCAATAATATCAAAAAAGAAACAAGAGAAAAGACATGTAACAATAAAGGCATGTCTATATATAAAAGATAATGAAATAAGAGATCAAGAGAGAAGGGGCTCCGAGGCCTACGGACGCCGGTAGGTATACCTTGAAGTCTCCGCAGTAGAATCCCAACTAATGTCTGGGCTGGTAAGAAGTGCCTGGATCTACACAAAAAGATGTGCCGAAGAGTAGAACGAGTACACTACAACGGTACACAGTAAGTGTCAAGCCTAACCTTGGTAAAGTAGTGACGAGGTCAGGTCAGGGCCCTACTAAAAAATAATAAAAGACTAAACAAATGTGGGCAGTGTAATAAAGACAGTAATAAAATTAAAACAACGAATAGTATAATAAGACTAGCTACACAGAACTAAGCAAAAGTGCAACACGGAGAAAGATAATTAGTAGTATTCTAAGGAAGCAACAATCAAAGACAAGTACAAAATAATAGGGAAACGTCAGCAAAAGTCACTACCGAAGTACCGCCTCATAGTCTCAAATTATAAAATAAATCACAATCTTTTCTTATATCACCGCGGGTACCTTTATATTTAGTTTTAAAAATTATTTTCCCCAAAATAGCATCCCGTATTTTATCCTACTTTATCACACCGCATGCTTCTAGTAGTTCCCCTACTAGCAACGTGTATCAAGCCACCTTATCTCACCGCATGTATTTCAACACCCAGACCTTGTACCACCGTAACCGTATCAATATCACAATGCATCATAAATTGCACCTCAAATGCCAATATAACAATTTGCCAGAGAAACCAAACATAACAGAATTTCACAATAAGGAGCCCACGACTAAACCACAATATACACAAAGTCTCAACAATAATAATAGGAAGAATAACTCAATAGAATGACATTTCACAACTTAACACTTTACCTCAATAGGAATCTCGGCCTTTGCAATTCAATACCAACTTCAACAACAAGATATTCCAAGAAATAAAAAATTTTAAGTAAGAATTAAACAGTTAAATAATGACTACAGAATAAGAAAACAAGAACTTCAACTAAAAATGTAGAGCAAGTAGTAAGTAAGAGATAAGACAAGTAGACATGTGAAATTAAATTAAATATGATTACTATAACAAGTTAAGATAACTCAATTAAGGCATGAAATGAATCTACATAGCTAAAAATCGGTAATTTTTACATTTTAGCCCTGTACACACTCATCAACTTGCGTACATGGCTGTTACACATCACATTTATCACAAGCAACACCAATTGGGAAAAATTCTCCCACACAAAGTTAGGCAAGCCACTTACCTCAAACCACGCAAAATAAATCCTTTAGAAGGCTTTTCCCTCAATTTTCCAACTCCAAACGGCTCGAATCTAGCCAAAAATAATTTCACACTATAAATATAACAATAGAAGACTAATTCAAATATTGAAATTACGATCTTTGCAAAGAATTGAAAAATCGACCAAAAGAGTCAATCTAGGGCCGCGTCTCGGAACCCGATAAAAATTTCAAAAATGGAACACCCATTCGATATCAAGTTCAACCATACAAGAATTATTCAAATCGGACCTTATTTCGCCCTTCAAACTCAAAAACTTAGTCTAAGAAGTTCTACCACTTTTTTCCAATTTTTTCAACTCCGATCCTTAATTACATGATAAAAATAATGATAGATTCAAGTAATTTAACCAAAATTAAGTAAGAAATTGTTACCCCAATAATCTCTCTGAAAATCCCTCGAAATTTCGCCTCAAACTGAGCTCTCTAAGTCCAAAATGTGAAAAACGATTCAAGCTTAAGTTCTGCTGCCCAGTTATTTATACATCGTGATCGCGGAAATCCATATGCGATCGCGTAAGACAATTTCTGCCAAGCTCAAATTTACTCTTCGCGATCACATAAAAGCACTCATGAACGCGATTAAAAAGCTGCATCAACATCTCGATCGCACCCTAGGCCACGTGATCGCATAGCACAACTGCCTTAGCAGCTTCACCATTCCTTCTTCGCGAACGCGACCACCTTCATGCGTCCGCGATTCACTACAAGCCAAACCTCTGCGATCGCATACATCCTTTCGCGATCGCATAGAGAAAAATTTCTCCAATGCCAAACAACTCTTCATGATCGTGTTAATCCACTCGCGATCGTGCATAAGGAAACCAGAAGCACTAAATTCAGCAATCTTCAATGTTTTGAAATGCGCCGTACGTGATCTGAATTACACCCGAGGCCCTCGAGACCTCAACCAAACATACCAACAAGTCTTAAAATATCATATGAACATGCTCAAAACGTCAAATCACATATGTCACGACCCAAAACTCACTATAGGCCGTGATGGCGCCCAACGTCGCCCTTAGGCATGCCAACGGTGAACTATCACTTGATTGTGCATTTTATTATTTTTGAAATCGTGAATTTTATTAGATAAGGAAATCAACGCACTAAAACCATGGAAACTTACAATTTTGAATAGAATAGGTAATAAAAGTGTGTAAATGCTAAGCCAAAATCACAAACAACATCTAGAACATCCCAAAATCCGGTGTCACAAGTGCATGAGCATTTACTAAGGAGCACGATAACAATACAAACATATGCCTGGAATTTAAGTAAGACAGGATAGAGTAAATAGTACAATAGAGAATCTATGGGCTACGATACGTAGCCTGGAATGCAGCTCACTATAAAGTTTCCTTAGCAGCTGCGCCTACATGCCAAGATAACCACCAATTGAACCTGTGAGATCCTGCATATTTAGTGCAGAAGTCTAGCATGAGTACGTAAATAAACGCGTACCCAATAAGTATCTAGCCTAATCCTGGAGAAGAAGTGACGAGGGTCGACATCGACACTTACTAGAGGTCCAATAAAGCAACATAATAAATCATAAGCAGATATGAAGCATACATCAATAATGGGGTAAATCTTTAAGTTATATAATCTTCCAAAAATTTCTTTAAAGGCGAAATACATAAAGCGCCCCTCCAAGTTGTCCACAACGGTCAGTTGAACACCTTAACTTACCATATGACCAGTTAGACACCTCTACTTGATAGAAGTATATTCTCTTAAACCCTTTCCGCTGACATGACAAATTTTGTGTGTTACACCTACATCTAAGCGCGTGAAGATCTTGAAAATTAAGTTTGTGTTTTTCTTTTTGGCAAAATTCAATATGGACCCCACCACCTCCTCCAATTTCCTCCATCTTCTTCATTGCCCCAATTATCTTCTCCATTAGAGAAGGAAGCAACATCACCGGAAACTTTTTGGCCGGAAAATTGAGTACTTAACGGAAATTTTTTTGCAATCTTTTTTCTTTTATATTGTACCCAATTATCTTCTCTATCTTCACCCTTCATAACACGAAAAACACAAAAACATTCATCACCACCACAATCACCATCTCCGGCGGAGGTTGAGCAGTTGGTTTCTCCATCATCAAATTGCCGCTTCAATCTTACTGGGCAGCTTCTTCTCTTCCTCAGACTCTATTTGCCGCTTCAATCTTACTGGCAGCTTCTTCTCTTAATTATCAATTTGTTTATTGTTTCGTTATATGCATTATTCTATTATTTTTGGTAAATTTATTGGTTTTGGTCTACTAGTGTATTTCAGTCGAAGGGTGGGCTGAAGAAGATGAATGAGAGGGGATGCGATGAGGGTGGGAGGGGAAGGGGGGAGCACTGTTATAGGAAAATAAGGTTTTTTTATTTTAAATTTATTTTTTTAAATTAATTACATGTGTCAAATGGTGAAATTACACATGTTATTTTTTGATTGGTTCATTTTCCATATCATCAGCAAGTGCAACTCACGCATATGGTCTGCTGTACACGGGTGTTTACTTGACCTACTTAATAGCCACTTGAAGTGTTTAACTGGAAATAGTCTCCATTGAGGTGTTCAACTGACCGTTGTGGACAACTTGGAGGGGTCGTTTAGGTATTTCGCCTTCTTTAAAGGGTATGAATTTCTCAGCCTCATCAGCTCATATATATTAAGTGTTAGTAACCAACGGATAAGGAAAACCATAATAAATCCCAGGTATCAGTGGGAGGAAAATCTCATGAGTATTCGGACTGCTAGCAATAAAACGCATGATTATACCGAGGTTGTACAACCCGATCCAAAATAATATGTACACTACCGAGGCGTTCGGCCCGCTCCACGAGAAAGGAAGAAAATTATCGAATTATGAGACACGTGCTTATAATACAATCCATGAGCATAACGTGAATATAATCTTTACAATTTCTCAAATAACTTGCGGGCAACTGAAGGTGATAAGGTTCGGCTATATATATATATATATATATATATATATATAAAAAATCAATTTCAATTATAAATTCGATAAATTAAGCCAGCAGCATGAGTTCAAATAATTCAAATATTACAAGATAAAGTCCTAAGTCTACCCGGACATAAATATGCTTAAGCTACGTATGGACTCTCATCACCTCGTGCGTACGTAGCACCCACAACTAGTAGCACATAATAATTATGTCACCTAGAGGTAGTTTTCCCCCTCACAAGGTTAGACAGGAGACTTACCTCGCTTCGAAGTTCCATAACCGGCTCCAACGCCTCTCTAACACCTCAAACCAATGACCATCGATCCGAAACTAGTCAAACAAGGTGCAAATCAATCAAAATATACTCCAATGCGAATAATTTAACAATTTATAATAATTCTCAACTTCGCTCGAAAAGTGAACAAAGTCAACATTCGGCCTCAAGCAAGGTGCAAATCAATCAAAATATACTCCAATGCGAATAATTTAACAATTTATAATAATTCTCAACTTCGCTCGAAAAGTGAACAAAGTCAACATTCGGCCTACGTGGCCGGATTCCGAAAATTCTTGAAGACAAACTTTACCAATAACGTCACAAACTCAAATATATAATTTATCCTAAATTTGACATCTAATTTCGTGGTAAACTCCAAAAATACCAAATTCTAGGTTTTCTTCAAAATCTCACAATTTTCACTAATTTTCATGTTCCAATCCATGTATAATTCATGTATTTAGTTCACAATGAGAAGAAATCACTTACCTCCCGGTTGATGATGAAAATGGTGCTCCAAAATCGCTCCCAAAGTCGGCTCCCATGAAGAAATGGAGTAAAAATGAGCCAAACCCTCGTTTTTAAAATGGCACTGCCCAGCACTTCATTCTTCGCGATCGCACAAAACTCCACGCGATCGCAAAGGCCAACCAGACTTGCCCATGAATTTACCTTGTGCGAATGCGATAACCTACTCGCGATCGTGAAGCTCGGCTTGCCTAGGCCTCCGCGAACGCGACCCCATTATCGCGAACGCGAAGGCCAAACTTAGCCTCCGCAGCTTTCCTCTTTCGCGATCGCGTGAGTCCTTCCGCGATCGCATAGCCCAACTCTCCCAAACATGCCAACCTTCACAACCCATCACGTTCACGGCTCTACCCACGCAAACGCGAAGAACAACCTGCTCCAACTCTGCGATCGCGGCTCTCTCTATGCGATAACGTTGAACAAAAATGCCATCAGTTCAATTAACCTTTCGCGATCGCAATGCATACCAAACGCACCAGAAACCAACAACTGCACAACATAGAGAAATGGTCCGAACTCGTCCTGAAACGAACCCAAGGCTCTCGGGACCCTATCCAATCACACCAACCAGTCCCAAAATATAACACGAACCTGCTCGAGGCCTCAAATCACACCAAACAACATCAAACCTAATAATTAAAGATTGAAACCTTTCTTTAAACTTTCAAACATTCAAATTTCAAACTTTGACTAACGCATCCAAATCATACTTAAACATTCCAGAATGACGCCAAACTTTACACATAAGTCACAAATCATGATACGAACCTATTTCAAGGCTCGGAACCTCAAACAGATATTGATAACATCATAATCCACTTCAAATCAAACTTAGGAAATTCTTAAACTTTCAAAATGCCAACTTTTCATAATAAGCGTCGAAATGCTCCCTGACCACCCGATACTCAATCCGAACAAACGCCCAAGTCCGAAATCATCATATGAACCTATTAGAACCTTCAAATCCTGATTGCGAAGCCGTTTACTCAAAAATCAAACCTTAGTCAACTCTTCCAACTTAAAACTTTTTAATTTAGAACTTGCCTTTCGAAACAAGTTTGAACTTCCCGAAATTCAATTCTGACTACGTGTACAAGTCATAATACATGAAGTACAGCTACCCAAGGCCACAAATCACCGAATGACGCACTAGAGCTCAAAACGATCGGTGATCGTTACAACATCAAACAACACTAGAATTATGATTCGCGCATCGATTCAAGCCTAATAACTTGTGAACTTCCGAATTTCAAAACTAGTGTCGATTCATATCAAAATAACTCCAATTGACTTCAAATTTTCCACAAAAGTCATAAATGATATTACAAACCTATTTGAATTTTCGGAATCCGGATCCGACCCCAATATCAATAAAATTAACTCCCGGTCAAACTTCTCAAAATCTTTCATTTTTCAACTTTCGCCAATTCACGCCGAAATGACCTACATACCTCCACATCAATAGCTAACACACACCTAAGAGCAAAATCACCATATGGAGCTATTGGAACCGTAAAAACTCCATTCCGGAGTCGTCTTCACCAAAGTCAAACTACGGTCAATTTAGGGACTATGTGTCCCATTTCACTCCGAAATTCACCCGAAACTAAAATCAAACACCGCGACAAGTCACATATATAACACAGAGGAAGCAAATAAATAGGGGATTGTAACTAATACATTCAAAACAACCACCCGGATTATTACAACTTCTGATAAACTGCTATATGGGAATTGAACTTACTACGGACAACGAATACAAGGTGTGAGCGAGATATCATGAGGCAATTACAACTATGTAATCCAATAAGTACCCCACTTCCCCACTGACACATTCCAATATCTATGATTTCATTCGATATATACAAAATTTTTGCCCCCTTACAACCATCACTTTTGTTCATCAACTATAGAAGATTTCTCAATAAGAAATTCTTTACTCTCCTCTTACTCTTAGGACCCGTTTAGTCATAGATTTTGTCAAAAAAATTATTATTTTTTTGACAAATATATGTTTGTTCATAAATTTTATTCATATTTTGGCAAATTTCCAAACCCAATACCCAAAACCAGCTCAAGAGCTTGTTTTGGCCCAAAATATTACTATTACATTTCTTAAAAATTGTCCCAAACTTTTATATTTTAATAAAGAGCTCACAATTTATTATTTGGTAATAATGTTGCTTCGTCTTCTCGGTCATCTGATAGTGTATTATGTAGTTCATTATACAAATAATATTTTTGTACCAAATTTATTTATGTTTAGTACTATAATTTGTGATAACGATAGTGAATGTTATCGATGAAAGTATTGTTGGGTATTTATGATATTTTTTAGAACTTATGGGTATAAATCATGTTTCATATTTTTTCAAATAGAAAAATAAAATATGTTATGAAAACTAATGTCCAAATACATTTTCATCTTCAAACCAAACATCAGCCCAATTAAATTTTTCAAAATAACTTTGGGATCTATGGTCAAACGCTAGCTTACTGTGATTTGAGCATCATTACTTGTGTTGTTAATTTTTTTTACTTTATTTTAATTATCTTTGAATCATCGGAGAATTAAATTAGATGAATTCGATTGTGGCCTAATTCTATAGATTTAACTGATTAATCTAATAATTATTTATTATGTTAGACATTGAGCAAACAATGTTTTTTTACCACACGAAGTAGCAGGACAATCAGGTAAAGCATATTTTGGTGAAAGTTTTGATTAGGAAGTTTTCTGGGGCTATTTTAGTATAAGGCAAAAGTTAAAGGAGAACCAGTGCTATTTCCTTAAAAGAAAGCCCTTCTATGTAAGTTTTCGCTCACTGTCTGCCTGCTGTAAAATCGTGGTCGAGGAAGCACATTCACGCAGAGCCAAGTGAAGAAAAGAGGGAGAGGAAAAGCGCAAATCTCCCTTCGTTTGTCAGTACACAACCTTTGATTTGAGAGATCGGACATGGCTTCCTCCAAAGAACGCGAGAACTTCGTCTACGTCGCTAAGCTTGCTGAGCAAGCCGAACGCTACGATGGTTAGGGTTTCTCCTCTGTCTCTCTCTTTGCGTAGATCTATTAATGTTTCTTTTCCTTTTGATTATATGCTTGAGTGTGAGTGATTGCATTACTGATTACAAAGTGAACCTTCAAAAATGAAAACTGATAATGATGTTTCTGTTAGTCAGAATATTGAATGTTAAATTCCGCTGAGATGCTATACTTGTTGCTTTCGATGTATTAAACTTTCATGTATTAGCAAAGGACTTAGGTCAGCAGTTTAGCACAAATTAACTTTTGTTGATCCACTTTGTTAAAAGCAATAATAATGTAATTAGGCTCTAATTGTTTATTTACATGGTAGGATTTTGGTACCTTTAAGGATTAGTACGGAGATGGTTGATGCACTTGAAGAATGTTGAAGTGCTCGTAAAACCTTCAAAAATCGATTTCCAGTTTAAAAAGAACTTTGTTCGTTGAGATGCTGTACAGTTGGTGCTTTTGATGTATTTAGAAGTAATATATTAGCAAATGTATTGTTCTTTGTTGGCTTGGAAGTTCTACACGGATGTATTTTTTGTTGATGTGCTTTGGTTAAATGCAAGGAAAATGTGATTAGGCTTCATGTTTTATATAATTGGTCAAAAATTTAATATTTTAATGAAATATGAATTATGGTACAGAAATGGTTGATGCGATGAAGAGTGTAGCAAACATGGACGTTGAATTGACTGTTGAGGAAAGGAATCTGCTTTCTGTTGGTTATAAGAATGTGGTAGGTTCCAGGAGAGCATCTTGGAGGATCTTATCCTCTATTGAGCAGAAGGAAGAATCTAGAGGAAATGAGCAAAATGTCAAGCGAATCAAGGAGTATCGACAAAAGGTGGAGACAGAGCTCACCAGCATTTGCAACGATATCATGGTGGTCATTGATCAGCATCTAATTCCTTCATGCACTGCAGGCGAATCAACTGTGTTTTACCACAAGATGTGTGTGTTCTTACTTCTGCATGTTGTCAGTTTGAGTTCAAAATATATGCTGTTTTGGGAAATTTAGAACGTCAGAGTTGTTTATTTTGGTCAGCTTGAATTGTCTATGCCTGTAGGAAGGGAGACTATTATCGTTATCTTGCAGAATTTAAATCGGGCAATGACAAGAAAGAGGTTGCAGAGCTTTCGTTGAAAGCATATCAGGTATATGGTTTGCTTTCGACCTGGCTTTTAAAAATAGAGTGGCACAAATGTCAATTCTCATGTTTCCCCCATATTCTTGATTTAAGCTTTTGATCTTGTGACAAATCTTCTATTATTTCTAGAATTGTTTAAAGATATCACTCTCATTGAAGATTGAGTTCTTTGATGCATTCATCCTCCAAAAAATTTGAGTTCTTTGATACAAAAGAAGTGTCGGGATTTTGAATGGGTTGATGTTCTGAGGTGGAAAATGTCACATATGAGAGCGTTAATCCCTTGAATCTTCTTTGTTTAACTCTGTTTCTTCGGGGTAACTTTTATTTAACATGAGTCCTTGCGTCTATTTCAAAGTTATAAGGTGTATCTGCTATAGATGGCAATAGTGCTTCTTTGGTTGCTTTTGGCTTTACACTTCGTAGCAATTTGGGGTATTTGGTATTAGCAAAGACCATTGCAGAACAGTGGAAAATGTGTCACAACTTGGG
>MU678940.1:0-18489 GCA_026770625.1 Nicotiana glauca | reverse complement strand
GGGCTGGGGGAGGGGGTTGAAAGTGAAGACCCTTTGTATATCAAATATGTTGACCCTACAGGAGTGTATTTTATATTTTATTTACATGCATTTACATATTGAGCTTCTTTCCTCATTTATTTTCTCTGATTCCCCTTGTCTCATTTATATGTTGAACTCCCTTTTAGTTTGGCCACGTATATCTATGGCTATCTGCTTCCACTTACTGGTTTTTGCTGAACCTTGTGCAGTCAGCTACAACTGCTGCAGAGGCGGAATTACCTCCCACTCATCCCATTCGGTTGGGATTGGCTTTGAATTTCTCTGTTTTCTATTATGAGATCATGAATTCGCCTGAAAGGTTCGTTTTTTGAATTTTCATCATCTTGAACTTATCCATACCTTTTTAAAATTGGTGCGTCCATACCTGTTCCTGCGCTCAGTCTATTATAATTTGTTTTCTTCAGGGCATGCCATCTGGCAAAGCAGGCCTTTGATGAAGCAATATCTGAGTTGGATAGCCTTAATGAGGATTCCTACAAAGACAGCACCTTGATTATGCAGCTTCTAAGGGACAATCTCACCTTGTGGACTTCTGATCTTCCAGAGGATGCAGGTATGATTTGACTCATATCCTAATATCCTATAGGTTGCCTTGGTGTTTGTATAATCTAGAATTTTGTTTGTTAATAAATTTTACCTGGCAGACGGCACTTTATTTATTTATTTATTTATTATAACTATCCCTGTTTAGCTTGAATAAAAAAAAAAAAAAATATATATATATATACACACACACACACACTTCGCATGTGTACCTCGTCTAATGACTATAATTTTTTAAAGAATTATATAAATTTTATATTAGAAATTATATTTGAGTTATAAAAGAAATGTTAAAGAAAAAATTATAAATTTTTGAAAGTAGTGATTATTGATCTTATTTACCTAATTATTCAATAAGGCAAGAAACTCTGCTCTACCGAAGTTCGTTATTTTCCTCTATATACAGTATTTCCCTATTTATAATATGTAGATGAGTTTTTTATTTTAGTACTCCTATTTTACATATATAGCTACAATATTTATATATGGTTCCTTCGTTCAACGATTATTCCTGCGTGTTAATCGGTTTTGCTTATGTAAGGTAACTTGCGTAAAGTTGAGATATTTACGATAGTATTAGTAAACAAAACTTAGTTTATTTCAAAGTTCTAAAATTTTAAGAAAATAATTAAATGATTATTTTTGTCCAGTGCGAAATCTAATTTTAAAGGGTAAAAAAGGCGAACAACGTTTCGATAAGGGATTTCATATTTTTTATATATATACTTGCCATTAGCACATGACATTAGCGTTGACCCACGATGTAATTCTTAACAACTTTTTACTTATTTATTCAAATAATCTTGGTACATGCTGTGTACCCCATCAATGGGTAATTAATTTTGAAAACTCATGTAAATGTTACATTGAACAACATGTTTGAGTTATGAGATAAAAACTAAATAAATCTTTTTGATAAGGTTACATGTTGATTCTGTTGAACTAATTAAAGAAAGAAAAAGATCCTAAAGATCAAACGACAATAAAATAAAATAATTTCTCTAATACTAGTTTTATTACAATCAATACAAAATGCAATTACAACTTTTAAGAAGGAATTATATTTTGTTCAAAGTAAAAATTTCCTTCAATTTCTAATGCAAAAAAAAGAAGGTAAAAAGTATTTGTAAAATTCCTAACATAAGTAAAAGAGGAAATACATTTTCAAAAAATTTCTTTAGATTTTTATGCATGTAAAAATAGAAGAGGAAGTGCATTTTCCGTCTTATTTTTTGGAATAGTGTACATAGTATTGTTAGTTTTTAAAACGTTAAGAGTCCAAGTGGTTTTCTTGAGTTTATAATCTTTCCATTTTTTTAACTCCAAAATTTTCAGTCTTTCCATACGTATTTAGACCATTTTTCTTCCAATATTAAGGTTAAATTTCAATGTTTATATTTATGACTTCTTATCTAGTTCAATAAGGAAAGATTTAATGACCAAAAGGTAAGTTAATTTTAAAGTCCTAAGTATTAGGAAAATAACTTAAATTACAACTTTGTCTAATGTAAACTCTATTTTTAAACGGGAAAAAAGGCGAACGACATTTACCTAAATGGCTTCATGCTTTAAATATAATATAGATAAAGAGCTTGACTATACTATTATCAGACTTAGTCAAAACTTTTTGCCAGTCGTTTCTGCTAGTAGTTGCTACAGAAAGAACTAATTTGGTTCTGCAACCTTTTAGATGGCATTAAGAGAACTGCCCCTAGGGCTTTAATAAAATGGTGTAAGAGCACACCGCGGCTCGTGATATGTAAGGTTAAACACGTCATGGTTCGAACACTGCCAGACAAAAGCCTGGTTTTAAGTGGAGAAGGGTAGTGAGGCAGGCTAATTATCTACCGAGTTTCGAATCGTGTGCCACAATCCATTGGAATTTCTTGGTTTATCAAAAAAAGGAGAGGTGGCACTAAGAGTGCTTTGGAGTGCATTCTTTCTCAAAAAAGAGAGCTTTCGAGTGCAGTGTACTCTAACTCACTATTTTCAGAAAATTAATCTAGGGTGATAAAGAAGACTGTGTGGTATTGCTTCTTTCTTGAAGGGGAAAAAACAAAGTAGTGTCGGAGGGTGTTTTCTTATGTCATGAGAGCTTTTCCTGACATAGGATTAAACCAAGAGCTTTTTCTTTTGTTCATTTTTTGTTTCTAGCCGTCAGTTTAAATCTTGATATCTGCGTGTGTTTAAGGCGCTGAGATCTGACAATTTTGACTGTTTACTTGATTAAGTTAGTCAGTTAGTTTACATTTGCGGTTCAACCAAAATGCTTTTCCCTAGTGAGTAATTGTTTCCTTTAGAAATATATGATAATTTGTGCAAGGGATAGTTTGACGAGGCTAAAAAATGTGATATTAATGACTCTATTGGCACTTGGGCTACCTAATTTACTGAATCAGAGTGAATTAACTTTCTGGTCTAGTATATTATCTTGTTAAAATTTTGTTTCCATTTCACAGAAGATGCCCAAAAGGGAGATGCCACAAACAAAGCAGGTGGAGGTGAAGATGCAGAGGTAGGTTCTTTAAACCTGGTCCTTCGTTTGAGTTCATTTTAATTCAATTACTCGGTCATTCCAAAACATAATATTTGTTGTGTTCATGCAGTGAATGGGCCTAATGGTTAGAACTACCTTGTGTATTTGGAGCTCTGAGGACGGCGATACACAAGGGGATGTGTGTTTGTTAAGTCGTAGTAGTCGTGTCAGTTTCTTTACATGTTAATTGGGTGTTGCAATTCAGCATGTGTGATTTGTATCCCTGTGCTATTTCCTCTCCGTAAAGTGAGTTGTTTCAGTGTTTAGATGATTGGTTTGGTCCATAGGTGGTTTTATTTTTCAGAGGACTGCCGCAGCCAAATTGGAGGACATCAGCTCTTGTTTGACCTCTCAACCTTATTATCTCAATATCATCAATTTTATATAATTCTCACCTTTTTTTCATCATTTAGTTTGAAGCTAATCATATTTGTTAATTTAATGGTGCGTAGATTATTGGCAATCTTTGACTGTTGCAGAATTTATTCGCTGGGAGCATGAGTATTATCTTTAGATAGATCTTATGCCTTTCGATTGGAAGAATTAGAATATCTAGAATTAGTTGCCTTTAAAAGGCTTGCTCGATATTCTTGCTTATGGGGCAAGGCCGTTTGCCAAAATACATAGGCAAATAGATTGATTCATAATGAATCACTTGTCCGCTCTTGATAACTAAAGATTTTTCTAAGGCGTTGTGCTGTTAAGTTCTTTCCTGGAAAGATCGTTGCACCTTTCCTTGTTCTCTACATCTCAATGGAGGTTGATTGGTTACATTGACTCGGTAACCTCCTTTTATCTGGCCAAAAGTAATACTAAATTCTAGATGGATTAGCGTTTGACGAACTACTATTTTTGTCTGAACTCGGCTTGTTTTCAATGAGGAACAGTTAGGCATCCTTGTTGAGTCCTGTCATTTGTCTCTGTGAATTGCCGTCTGAGTTGTTTATACTTGACCAAGTGTCGTGGTACAATTGATGCTGCTGAAAACAAGAATGTTTGTGTGACGTTAAACACATTACTTGTCTTAACAAATTGCTGATTTAACACCAGGAAAAAAAGACACTAATTTGACCGTGCAACTTTTTTTCAAATATAGCTCAACTGGCGAATCTTGTTCTAGCTCACCAGTATGATAGCATTGCAATTTCGTAGAAAGTTGGTTACTACTGTATTCTCTGAACATGACTTTAGTCTGTCTTCAAAGTCTGCGCAGACTAGCTTGTATTCTGCAGTTACAATAGTGAACTATCCGAATCCATATTATCCTTTGTTGCTCTATTTTCTAGTTTATATTTCTTCTGTCGCTTCTAGGGACATCTTTAAACTATAACACCCTTTTGGTTTAGGCATCTTGTAGTTCAAATAAACAACTACGAATTATCCGTTCAAGAAGCAGGCACATGTGAGATAAGATTCTATCTATATTTGAATATTTCAATGAAGAAAGCAAGAAAAGTGGATCTGAAGAATCTGCAGAGGTTCAGTGGCTAAAGCACCCTTCCTAGAAGGTGGCTAAGGCGTTGAATGCTCTTAGAATGTAAATACTTATGTTTATTTGTTTATGGTAATTCTTCACAGGTGTTACAAAAAAAAGTTACTATAACGTGATAACAAGCGTAAGCATCTTGTATGCATCCGGGTCTCGCCGTTTTATAACAGGGCAATTTGGCTAATGGCTGATTTTATTGATCCAAGTCACTGCAACTCAAAATTTTCCCTCCGCACTTGATAAGCAACAATTTGTTCTCCTATCTTGTTGGAGAAATTTCACATTAGTCGTATATTTCGTTTGTTACTTCTTTAGATCATTATTCTTTTCATCCTCGTTATATGTTTTATACGTCATTCATAACTTGAGAAAAGAAAATTCAAAATTCATATAACTATTGAGATCTTAATCCAAGTATAACTAAATTAACTTCTTAAACCAAGCTTGGTATATTAATCCACCAGCATTAATATGGAGTAATGTATAAAGCCGAATGAATATCTCGAACACAGTGTCCAGTCAATAATATCATATGGTATAATTTAAATGAGGGGTGGTTGTATTTTCTTAATAAACATGACGGTTGTGTTATAGTAGGTGATGTCTAATTATCGCGAGAGAAGAGACTAAGTAAATATTTCCTACTATTTATTTAAGTTTTAGTGGACAAAATTTTCTGTTAAATATATTAATTAATTTACAGGTGATTTAAGTTTAAGTTGATTGGAACACCAGTCAAAAAAGGAGAAAGGCGACAAGGAGGATTTGGAATTTTAGGATATACCGGAATAAATATATTTGGTGGTTTACTGGACATTCCATTATTGGAAATTGGAATAGGGGAATACTTTTCTCCTTCGAATGGAAGGCGGGAAGGCTCTCCGCCCACACTTTATTTTAACACACATTTCTTTACGCTAAGTAGCACCTTACCCAAACGCAAATGGGTATCGATCCTTTGGTTAAATGTTTCTTTAAATCCCTCATCTCCTCATCTTTCTCAGCTCATTAATTCTACAACTCACAATAAGCCTAACATTTTTCTAACACAAGAATGGGCGATCTTCATTCTGCAAACAACAATGTAGAGGCCCATATTTCAGCCGTCATTTTTGATCTGGACGGCACCCTTATAAGCACAGGTCCTCTTTTCCCACTCCCTTTCCTTCTTATATTATTGTTTGTTGGTATCTAATCTAATCCTTCTTTTAACTCGGACTATTATATACATAAATAACTAATAAACTGCACTCACTCTGTACCCAGTGATACTAAATCCTAGATGTCTCTCTGTGTGTGTTTTAGAGCACTTGACAAAGGAAATTTTGAAGGAATTTTTGGCTGGATATGGCAAGGTTCCAGATAAGGAGAAGGAGAAGAAAAGATTGGGCATGGCCCAGAAAGAGTACGCTATTGGCATTGTTAATGATTATGACCTTCCGCTCACGCCCGATCAGTATATCGAAGCAATCATGCCCTTTTATCATGACAAGTAAGTTCTTTCTTTTCACTATTTTAGCTGATTCTTTTTATTTTCGATACACACACACATACATACATACATATGGACACTCACTTGTAAACTGTACAGCATAGTTGGTTGACATGGGCGGACCTAGTACACTAGTTATGGGTTTGTCCAAACCCAATAACTTTGGTTCAAACTCTGTATATGTGTTAAAAAATCCACTAAATTAGTGTTAAAAATAGATATTGAATCCAGTAAATCAAATAGGTTGTTGTGTAATTCCGAACTCGAACCCATAAAGTTCAAATCCTGGATCTGCCTTTGTTGGTTGATGTCATCATCTTACAAACATTTATCATATTTTGGCATTTCATTGTACTTCATATTGGGTAAACAACGGGATTGTTAGTCTTTACTTTGTCCTATTGCTATTATTTTGATACAAGTCATTTCCTGTTCTTTAAGAGCCATAAGCATCTTATCTCTTTCTTACGCTGTGTTAAGAAGTTTTATTCTTATTCTCTTCAAGCTGATATGTTCTGTGATAATGTCTACAATTCTAGTTGATGATATGATGAAGTTGAAATACGTGATGCCATGGTAGTTAATATTTTTGACTAGTCTCACAATATTAGTGCTCTCTTCTGTATAACTAACAGAATCTAGTAAAACACTCTGCACTAGTTGACTGCCCATTTGTCAACCATTATGCACACCATCAGAGTGTGACAAATTAATTCATATCAGTTTCCCTGCACTGTCATGTTTAAGATATTCAATGATTTCACAAATGTCAACAGTGTATTCACGTGTAATTTTTTTTTCCTGATTCGTTGTAGGTGGTTGGAAGCCAAAGCACTTCCTGGTGCTAATCGCCTTATAAGACATCTCCATAAGCACGGAGTTCCCTTTGCCCTTGCTTCCAATTCCAAAAGAAAAAACATAGATGGGAAAGTCGCTCTCCAAGAAGGTTGCGCTGTAACTCATAAGAAATTAGTGTAAAATGTACTTTATATTCATTATGCTCCTTCGCGCATTATTTTTTATTTTCTTGTTTCATCAGTTGGTGTTGTTATTTTGAAGTAAATAGTCCTTAAGACAGTTCCTAAGGACTGAGAAATTTCTTTCCGACAGCTGTTACATTGTTTGGCATTTCATCGGATGCTGCTCTCTGTTGTCACGTTTGTGAATTCTTTTAACTTTTTCATCCCTTTTGTTCTCTTCTTGCAGTTCTACATTTTGATTTTGTTTGAGTTGATGTGAGGAAGCATTAGACGAGTATTTAATATAGAAAGTTGGATTATTGGTGTACATAACGGATTGCTTACTGCTATCATCTTTGCCCAAGTTGTTTGTATGCCCGGATAACTCAACTGAATTTCTCAATGATCCGCCTGAAATCAAGTTTTGTTGTAAAAGGATATAATCCCTTTAAAGGTCTGGAAGACCTGTAAAGTATTTTTTGTCGAATCATCTTATTATTATTATTATTCTTGTATAAATTGTTTCCTTCTCTTCCAAAATGAGGTCACCCTTTATGACCTTCCAATCGTTGTCATCACATCAACTTTCTTTCAGTTATTTCCTTGTGAAGGTGTGTATATTAATCTACCATAATCCTTTTTTCATTTCCCTAGGATGGAAAGAATGCTTTTCCGTAATTCTTGGAAGTGACCAGGTTAAATCAGGGAAGCCTTCTCCAGACATGTAAGTTAGGCTTTCTACAGTGTGTGATACTTTGAACTGTTCTATTACTGCTCTGCATAAGATATGACATACTTCTATATTCTCTTTCCTCTTGAATTTTGTGTTATCGCATTTTTCGTGAAGTTTGCTAAGGATATTTGATTGATGACTACAGCACCAAGAAGGTGCTTGGTCACAAAAAGCAAGTACAAACTGCTCATTGTACTATTCTTTTAGCAGCTCATAAAGTTAAGGAGATTTATTGTTTGGTCTCTGCTATTTGGATATTCATGTTTTGACCAAAAAGACAAAATATGTAAGCAAATGTAACTATTTCATTAGTTCTTTCCATCACTTAGAAGAGGATATGTCTACTTTGGGCCAATACACATTCTAAGATAAACGACTTGCATCCTGTGGATGAATTATTGTAATAAAATAATATACTTATTCAAAAAGAAATTCTGTTTGGTGTATTTTGGTAACAGGACTGACATGCTGCATTCCGTTTTAAAATAAGTCTTGTAGATCCAATATTTGGATTTGTGCAAAATTTGCTTAAATCAATGACAGACCTGAGCTTCTTTTCCATTGGCTGATAATTGGTGTCACAGGAGATAATATTTTTGCCTTTTGATTTCGTGTGAATTCTTGAATTAATTTTAGATTTCTGGAAGCTGCAAAGCAAATGGGTGCAGATGCAGCTCACTGCCTAGTGATAGAGGATTCTGTGTAAGTAGCCTTCATGATTTCTCATTTCTACTGAGCATTGTTTTAGTTGGACAATTTTTACATACTTATGTTGTGTGCTAGTGAGTGATAGAGATCACCCACCTTTCATGTTAGTGCTTGTATTTCTATTCTCAAGCATCAAACTTACATCGTCACATACAGTAGCAATCAGCATAACTAGCATTAGCTTACTGCTTAAATATATAGCAGATTAGCATGTACCTCAATAAGTTTCCGTTCCTCTTCTTTTGTCCCTACTAATAGCTAACTTGACTAGCTGAACACATATTTCTGAAGCTGATCTTGAGTCTAACATATGTTCATATCACGAGTAAGTCATTTCATCTAACAATTTTTGTGTGGGACTGAGTACTGAATTTGAGATTAAGTTTGCAAAAATTCGGCTCTTGAAACCCGGTACTAGTTTAGAAGTTTCCCCTACCTGGTGCATGAACCATGTTTATTTATTTTAACTCCAATAGAGAACATTAGTTGCAAACTGTGGTGAGTAGGAGTCTTATCTTTACTTTAGCACATAGAGGCTGTAACCATAAAAATTTACTTGGTTTTGATCAGTTTTGGACAAGACTGAAGTAAATCGATGATACATATATGTAGACAATACACACGCAAGTTGCAATTCCTGCACAATGTAAAGCTACTAATTTTGAATTTTTGATGGATGCTAGTTGTTGCATCAAAAACTTGTGTTCTATTCTAGGATACCCTTTTTGCAATATGAAGCAACTTAAAAATGATTCACACGAGATGTGAACGTGTGGTATGCTATCTCTAGTCAGTGCTGACCGCTTTTACTTAGTTGTTCATAAAAAGATAAATTGTGTTGTGGAACACTCTAATGCATGTGAAGAGCTTCAGGTTACTTGCATTTCTGTCCTTAACTATTTTCTCAGCGATTATATATTCTGTTAGATTAGAGCAGGTATCAAAATAATCCAGCACTTTTTTTTTTGAAGAATGGTAACAGTAATAATCATGCATTTCTCTAAATTGACTTGCTCCTTATTTTCATTTTCTCTTCCGTGAACTGATCATTCATGATTCAACATACTAGGAACACGGTTATGCAGTTAATGCACACCTCACTGAACATTTATTATTAACTGAAAATTGATATGACAGTAGGTCCTTCTCCAATAATTTTTGACAGCATCGGAGTCAAGGCAGGGAAGGCTGCTCGAATGAAGGTGGTAGCTGTGCCTTCTTTCCATTCTGAATTTGATCAATATTCAATAGCTGATTCTGTGCTTCGTTCGCTCCTAGAGTTAAAGCCGGAACTATGGGGTCTCCCACCATTTGAAGACTGTATGTTTCTTTTCCAGTATGTCTACTATATGTTCTTGTCCTGCATGTCCTGCTTGCATGATGCAACTATAATCATTTAATGATTGCAGGGGTTGGTAACGCGTTGCTGGTTGAACCTGTTTCTTTCAGGGGTCTGTACAGAAATGGCCTCCTCCATGATTTTACAGGTCAGGGAAAAGCCACATGCCCTCCCTCCCTGATTTCTTCTTATTTTATGATATTAGCCTCTCAAAATTCTTGCCATACTCCTACAGTATCTTTTTTTTATAAAAAAAGTTGACATACTTCTATGATCATATCTGTATTTCTTGTTATTAGAGCTTCCTCTTGCTATAAGTGAAAAATTCTGACTAAAGATCATATCCAGATGATGGGCCGTCTGCTCTACCCGATCAAGTGTTTGGACTTTATTTTGGCTGGGCAAAACTGGAGGCGCACAAGTTCATAAAGATTGTTCTTGGCAGTGGTTGGGGACATGGCTGCTGCAGTTCTAAGAGAAAGATGGTGAGTAAACTACCCAATGCTTCAAAACTTGACACTGCTGAATGCTCGTGGAACTCTTTCTATTTTGGTTGCTTATTTGTCTTCAGTTAAGGATTATGCAGAATACTTCGTTTATGCATACAACATTTACGAGTGTCTACTGGGGTGGTACTCAATATGTCTGTGTAATCTATAGTTTGACATGCTACTAAGCAACAAATAGTGTAGCAAAATTTTGGAAATGCATTCGTTTTAAGCGATGACAAAAAGTTCACTGGTTTTTTTAGCCGATTTTAATTGCTTCATGCATGTTGTGCTTGTAACTAAAATGTGTCTATTTGCAATAGGCCCTAATTCCTACTTGATGTACATTAGCTTTTCTTTTCTCTTATCTTTTGTCTGATGGCTACTTCAAATTTCTCATTCTTATATGTTTTCCTAGTTTAAAGATAACCATGTTGATTTTCTACTCCATTTCAGCAAGCTTGTATAGTAGATTCAAGTGATGAGCAGATCCAGGAGTGCAAAATGGAAATTGTAATTGTAGGCTACATCAGAGGATCAAGCGATGAGGTGATAAAGAAAGTTGTTAAATTACTTTGATAGTGACTTATCGTAGGACCTAAGAATTACCCACCAGGATGATAAAAAGTTAATAATCATACTAAAAAAGAATGAAAAACGAGATTTACGGGGAAAACTCTTATCAACTAACAGGAAAACCGCTGCTCGAGAAGAGAAAAATCTATCATTGAAACAGGCTGTTTTATCCCAAAGTCCTCAAGAGACTCACCATTCAAAACTGAAAACCCAAAACCCACTGTGTTACTCACACTCCGAATACAGTTCTGTTTCGATACCTTCTGAACTGAACCACCTCTTGAACTTCCATTAGATACATTTATCCCACTTTTATCTTTATTTCTGTTTATGGGGCTGGATCTCACAGCTCTAGTGATAAGTATGCCATACTTGCTTAGTCAGACCCTAAAATTAATGTTCATGTAACTGAGTCCATTTGCAAGTTTATGGCACAGATATTTACAGCGGAAAAGCACTCTCTTGGTGCTGTAATATTGTAGCCAAAACATACTTTTTTCCCATTACAGCAACTGAAGTCTTTTCATATAGGGTCATGTGGTTGGCTTAAGGAGATACTTCCCCTGTTCTCCTTCTTTTTTAGTTTTAATGAAAACAAACAATATATTTAGTCCTTTCTTCCCTTTTCCAAGATGTACATAGATGTTGATTTGCTGATGCTTAATTACCATATCACTATGTTCATTGTTCACATTTTAAAGCACTCATTCTACTCTAGCTTTGCTTAAATTTCTCATCCGTACTAATTTGAGCATTTTCCAATGCATAATTCATACAGGGAAAATGGGACAAAATTGAAATACTTGAGGAAGACAAATCAATTGCCAATGCTGCCTTGAATCGGTCTGAATTCTCCCTTGGTGCATTCCAGTCCCTCTTTTCTGAAGTTGCTTTATAAGATGACTGCAACCAGCTTTATGGAAAACTAATAAGGACATGATCTTATCGGCATTAACACAGCGAGTAGTTACATCTCTTACCCTGAAGGAGGAAATATGTCTTCCCCGGGATCAGGGCGAAAAGAATAAGAAATAATTTTGAAAATTACAACTTAAATTATGCTTCTCGTTTCTGGCGCTTACTCTCTAAGGAAGGTTATGGAAGATCGGTCTGCCTACAAATCCTTCTGGATGTATTTCCTAGTTACTATTTGTGCTTTGCCAATGAATTGAAAATAATCAAGTTGTATTTACTTCAGTCTTTGCAGGTGAATTCAGTGCTTTAGTATTCTCAGGGTCCTTGCCAATTAAACCTTCTATATTACGGACTTATAACTACTCCCGACCATTTACTTTTTTATTTTGGTCCGAAATAAATATTCACTTATATAATCAAGAAAGAATTTATTTATTTTTTTTCAAAATTTTCCCTTATTTACATGTTTC
The DNA here is from genome assembly GCA_026770625.1 of Nicotiana glauca. Lineage (NCBI taxonomy): Eukaryota > Viridiplantae > Streptophyta > Magnoliopsida > Solanales > Solanaceae > Nicotiana > Nicotiana glauca. The sequence goes on along the minus strand of MU678940.1, from coordinate 6,199 downwards.
ATTATGTTAAGGTAACAATTAAATAAGGTTAATTTAGTGAATACATATTTTTTCTCTTTAGGAGTTCGTATTTTCTTATTGAGTGTACCAAAAGTAAAATGGTCACTTATTATGGACCCGAGAGAGTAATGTTTATCTTAAATATGTTTTTTTTTACGGGGAGCCTTGAAACAACAGTAAATTTATCTCTGTGACCTATAGTAACGTGTTCGAGCTGTGAAATCAGTCTCTAATGCAAGCCTATAATGTTTGCATTATGTTAAGATAGGGTACGTATATCATACTCCTTTGTGGTGCGTCTTTCTCTAGACCCTGCGTAAACGTGAGATGTTTCGTGCACTGAATTGTTTCTTTTTTAAATCCTTCTTATCATTTGTAGACGTTTAATTTGTTCAAGTATAACCACACCGGATCACCCTCAAAATATTGGAGGGAAAGGATGATACTGATCTCATGTAGCGATCCAATAGCACGTCTTTTACTGTTCTAGTTGCTAGTGGAGGTTCGGGTAAGATATGGAGGGGGAAGGGGAGCTGGTAAAAAAAGAGATTTAAATTTTGCCACGTGGAGGATACGTTGAGCTCCTGTGCTAATCACCGTAATTAGAAATTAAATGAAAAAAACTAAAGCTCCACTTGTGAACAAGAGCATAGATGAGCTCTTTTGCTAATGGCATGAGGTCATTTGACGCTAACTATTAATGAAATACAAAGTTAGATCATTTTATATATATATAAAAGTTGTGAAAAATGCTAGATTTAAATGAACCCGGGAACTGAATGGTTTCATGCTTGACTGTTGTGTTTTTAATTTTTGTATACATACCAAAATTTGGGATTTCACTAAGAACATTTGGCTAGCGTTTGGATATAGATTTAATTGAAACTTGAAAAAATAATTTCTGAAATAGTTTTGAAAAATAATTTTTGGAAGTTGAAATTATGTTTGGACCTGTATTTTATTTGAAATTTTTTTGAAGTTTTTTGAATGGGAGAACAAGTTTCACCCAAAATCTACTCTAAACTAGATTTTGAAAACTTAAAAAATAATTTTAGAAAATTTTCAAAAATAGATCATTAATCTCTGAACAAATAATGTATGGCCAAACGGGGCTTAATTTTCCGTGTGTCAGTTTATGATCTTAAGCAACATCTAAATCTATACAACTAATATAAGTGATGCGTTCGAAAGGCTGTAGATATCCATTTTGGCAAGCTTCCAAAAATGGGTTTGGAAATGGGAAAAGTTCAATAAAAAATTACAAAATTAAAATCAAATGGACACTGCTTATATTCAGAAAAACCTTTCATTGCTAAACTTCTCTTTTTTAATTTTTAATTTTTAGGCACAACTATGCAGTGAGTAGTATTATACATGTCAATATACTGTGACATTTACATTTAAAATTGCGCTGTATATAAACCAGCTACTAGAAAAAGCAATTAATTCTACAAATAGTTTAACTTGCCGGCCAATAAAAACCCCTAACAAATTAAGAAAGTAAAATAAATCAGCCAGCCAAAAAAGAAAAAAGGAAATATAGAAAAGTGTGAAAATATCAATCAGAAGTTCCTATTCCTAAGGAAACCAAATAAGGAAAGATAGAGAACAATTCCTACTCCTAGGAGAAACCAGCTCTAATTTGTTGCTAAAAATCTCACTCAAATTTCCTCATTAAATCAATCTACTGATCCAATTATGGCTCCGCTCAAAGCAGAATTAGAGAAACAATGTTTAAGAATGACGCTTCCAAAGGTAAACAAAGCAGCAACTACAACATTATATTCAAGAAGAAGTCACCAAAATCCATCTTGCGAGCAAGGAAGATGGATTTCAGGGTTCGTACTACGATGCAATAGTGGTGTACCAACCATTCAAGAAATTAAGAATACATAGTGCAGTATATTAACTTGTTGAAACATAATCTCTCTGCTCCCTGTTGGCCCAAAAAAGTATGGGAGTGTTTTGTTAAACTAATTAAATAAAAAGATAGAGGGTAAATTTTACTTAAGGATAATTAATTCTAAATCTGAGATGAATAAATATAAATAGGAAACTACAGTTGAATATAAATGTTGATAGTGATTATTGCTAGATTTAATAGTATGAAAAAAGATGCATTAAGTAACATTAAATGGCAATAAAATGTAAATAAAGGAAAAGATTCACCCAATCTTGAGTGAGACAGAATCTCTTTTATTTGATAAAGATGAATGATAGACAAAAAATCTTAGGACCCTTTTCGGATCTGATGGAGGATATGGTATAACAGATAATCTAATCTCTTTAGAGTGTATTTATATATTTTCTAGAGAGAGAGAGTCCCCTCTTCAGAAGTTTCCCTGTCTTCTTATTTATAAAGGATATCCCTAGAAAAACCTAAAATAGAATACAATTAGAGGAAATATTTAGTAGAATATTTCCTTTAAAGATTGCAAAGCAAAACTAACCGTTACTTCTATCTGCACTGCTCGACCTCGGCCTTATTGATCACTGCTCGGCCTCGGCCTTACAAATCACTGCTCGGCCTTACAAATCACTGCTCGGCCTCGGCCTTATTGATCACTACTCGGCCTCAGCCTTATCAATCACTCCTCGACCTCGGCCTGATCAATCACTCCTCGACATCGGCCTTATTGATCATTGCTCGACCTTCGCCTTATAGATCACTGCTTGGCCTCCGCCTTATAGATCACTGCTCGGCCTCGGTCTTATAGATCATTGCTCGGCCTCGACCTTATTGATCAATTTGATTCGCAGGTTACTTATGACAAATGTCTCCGCATGTCTAATTTTTCTGATTTGATTTTGACCCATACAGTTAGTCCCTCTGCTTATCGAGGTGGTCTTTTGGTCGAGCTCGGTAAGCGAACTTCATTAATCGTAGTTCGAAAAATTCGGATGGGGAGGTCGACTAGTGAGGATCGCGGCTGAGGGTGCTGATCTTCAGGTCAAAGTGGTATCTCTGTGGGTTGAACTTGAGCAGAGTTCGATCAAGGCCAATGACTCGAGTGATGAGTTAATCGAGAAGACAGTAGAGTTGGAGAAGGCTGACGAGGCCAGGATGGCGGCATCAGAGGAGGTCATCCACGTCCTCACATCTGGATGGGCAATTCGGCCCTTGTAAGATGCCTCTTATGATGCTTCTTTTTGGAATGCTACTTTTGATGCTTATTCCTGATTCTATTTTTCTTTTTCTTGAGCGTTTTCTTTGATTGATGGTTTCAAAGGAATCATTGGTAGGCGTTAATTCGAACTTGATCGAGTGTCTTTGGTTAGTCCGAGCGAATTCAAACGTTTACATATTTAACTCGAACGAGGTCTGGCTGTGAATCAAGTTTGAGCTATGTCGAATGCGAGTTGAATTTGAGCAAGGTCGAATGTTAATTAGGCGAGGAGGCCAAATGTTAATTCGAGTGAGATCGAATGAGGTAATTCGAGCAACAACAACAACAACAACCTAGTGTAGTCCCACAAGTGGGGTCTAAGGAGGGTAGGATGTATGCAGCCTTACCCCTACCTTGGAAAGGCGGAAACTATTTCCGATAGACCCTCCGCTAAAGAAGGTGAGAGAAGCCCTGGTAGCAGGTAATAGCAAGTTAATTCGAGCTAGGGCTGGACATATATCGGGTAAACCGATAACCCGAACCGTTAATTATTTATTGGGTTACCAGTATCGGGTTATTGGGTTAACGGTTATGTAACGGTTTAGAATTTTTTTACTATTGGGTTATCGGTTCGGGCCTTGGTTTGCCAATTTTGTTAATGGGTTAACCGATAACCCAATAAGAATTAATAAAATTATGGCTTTACCCTTAAGTATATACAAATGCTAGAGCTTCAGTTCATTCTCTCCTATTCTTTCTCAACCCTGCTTTTCAGTTGCTTCATCCTCATTCTTCATAGACTCTACTAGTTACTCCTAGCGTAAGTCTTTAGTATGCTATATGTGAATTCTTCTCTTTTTTGCTTAACTCCAGTGAATTGTCTTTTCTTTTTTGCTTAGCTCTAGATAGAGTTATCTTATCGGGTAAACCGATAACCGAACCGATAATGAACGATAGCCTATTAACCGATACCCGATAATCAATATTTTATCGATTCGATTATCGATTTATCAAATTTATAAATCGATAATATTCATAACCGAACCGAACCGACCGATGCCCACCCCTAATTCGAGCGAGGTCGAATATTATCTAATTCGGGCAAGGAGGCCGAATGTTAATTTGGGCGAGGAGGCCGAGTGTAGCGAGGTCGAATGTTAGTTCGGGCGGGGAGGTCGAATGTTGATTCGGGCGGGGAAGCCAAGTGTTGATTCGAGCGGGGAGGCTGAATGTTGATTCGAGCGGGGAGGCCGAATATTGATTGGGGTGAAGAGGCCGAATGTTGATTGGGGCGAGGCCGAATGTTGATTGGGCAAGGTCGAATGTTGATTCGGGCGAGGGATATTGATTCGAGCGAGGCCAAATGTAAATTCAAGCGAGGTCGAATATAACTTGTTTAATTGATGTAGCGTTATTTTGGCGAAAATGCGGGTGAGCTTCATGCACTCATGCTTTGCCTACATATATCGGGGAGATTTACATGTTTTCTGGGCTGGCAGTCCAGTCCCAGTCTATATGGTCTCTTGGCATCTTCGGATTTGCTTTGACGACAATCGTTCCCTATTCGTGTATCTGGGAGATGCTCCTGCTTCTGTTCCACTTAGAAAAATAGTCAGTTATAACCCAATGAAATTGTGCGTTACCTCAATTTGATTGGTCGATGAGTGGAGGGGAGTGACCACGTTCCTTTCTCCGGTTATGCTTTTAGTGGATGCTACCAATTTGGCAAGGCCGTCCGCTTTGATATTATGTGCTCGAGGATTTGGTCGAGCTGGCATTCGTCAAACCCAGGTAATGACGACTTGCAGATCTCGACATGGTATTTTTACAGTATTTGTTCCTTGATTTGGAAAGTCCCTGTAACTTGATTGATAACGTGCTGAGAGTCGCACCGTATGATGACTCGTTTTGCTCCGTGACCGAGTGCTAGCTTTAGACCCGCAATCACGGCCCAATCTCATGAATACCAGATATATCACGCTCCATCCAACCTTTAAATGCCTCTATATCGTTGTTGGCTTACCCGAGGCAACAGTGATATCTGAGTGGATGAGATTCATGGGGGTGGAGCCTACATAAATGCCACAGAATGTAACAGGATTGTACACGCTTATTCTCAACGAGCCATTCACTGTCATCATATTAGTTACACCTCCAGAGAAATTCGAACCTTCACCGATGTAGAAATTATTCACAGCTAAACTCCTGACAGTAATTTCTTTTCCTTTTGCATAAGACCGATGATTGTGCAATTGCTTTGTGTTCTTGTCAAGGGAACGGAGGAGGAAAACCATACCAACTGAGGTTGCAAGCATGGGAATTGGACCAAAAAACCATAGAAGCAAAGTGGTTGCAAAATAAAGAGCTCTAAGCCTCGGTGACCAAAACTCACCTCCACTTATAACTGCCCATTCAACATAACTAATTGGTATATCAGTATCTGGTAAGGTTATTAAGTAATTTTCATGAATGAAGCATATGGATGATATTGGACTTTTAAATCATTGGGCTTTAAAGTATAAAAGTGTGAATTGAAAATGGAGGGAAATAAAATGGAGGGAAAAATAAAAATTTGAAGAAATGAGCTTATGTCTTGCACTTTGTCCCTCATTGGTGAGGGACAACTACATTTGTGTGTGTATATATATAGAATAACTTTTTAAAGCTGTCATGACCCGGATTTTCCATCATCGAGAGTCGAGATGGCGCCTACTATTGGAGCTAGGCAAGCCAAACACTTACATCTTTTGAAAAACAACACAACAGTAATAACAATAATAAACCTTTAAATGAAGCGGAAGTCTTTTATAACACAAGTAAATGAAAACCCAAAATGCGGAAGTTTAATATTTTACTACCCAAGACTGGAGTCGCTATCTCACGGACTACCAATAAATACTACAAACAAGTCTGAATAAAAAGAAAATACACAGTGACTGTCTCGATACAATGAAAACAAACAAAAGATACAGAAATAGGGACTCCGGCCTGCGAACGCCAGCTAGGCTACCTCGTGATCCCTGGACTGAAGTCAGCTCCCACTCGACGTACTACTGCTGTGGTCCAAAAGCTGCTCCGGTACCGTGATCTGT
>MU678939.1:52494-80537 GCA_026770625.1 Nicotiana glauca | reverse complement strand
CGGAGTTAGGGTTCCGGCGATACTTTTTGGAATATTCGAGGAGAACCAAGGAGATTCGAGGGAAAAGAAGTGGAGGGGTGTGATCAGGGGTTCACGACGGTTCTGGGGTGTATTTTTGGTGGCGATTGGTTATGGTGTTGTCTCCCGCCGGTAGGGTTCCAGCGGGGTCTGTGAGAGAAGAGGGTGGCGGCTAGGTTTAGACGAAGATGATGAAAAAATGATATTGTGTATGTATCGGTTTTTTCGTATATTAAAAGTTTATCGATGATCCTTGGCCGTCAGATTAGGATAAGCAACGATTGAGATCCTTTTGGACTCAAAACGGCATCGTATGGTTTAAATGAAGACTCAATCTTGGCCCTTAGATCAAACTAATGAACGACCTGGATTATTGTTATCATACGTCGTCGTTTTATTCATTATGTGGCCTTCGTTACATGACCGTTGGATCAATTGAACGAACGGCCCAGATCCCTTTATACTTAAACGGGGTCGTTTCAATATAGAACTGGGCAGACCGGGTAAACTTTGGGCCTGGACGGGTATTTACCCGTTTTGGGCTAATATATTTGGTACAAATTTTGTATTGGCCCAATTTATTTATATTTGTATTGTATTATTATTTTGTTTTTCTATATTTCCTTTTTCCTTTGTATTTTTTGTATTATTTTTTCTTTTATATTTTTGCATTTATTTTCTGATTCTATTAATATTGTTAAACCAATTGTCTTCTAGAATTTAATTAACAAAGTGCTATTTTTGATTTTCCATTAATTTATTCCAAAATATGAATTAATACCAAACTTATAAAATTGAACTCTTAATGCATATGTATGTATTTTAACATGAATTATTATGCAACTAATTAACACAAAAATGCCACAAATATTAACAAAAATTAAAAAAATCATTTTGTTTGGATTTTTTTTAGGAATAATTTGCTTAGGGCAAAAATCACGTGCTCACAATGTTGGCATCAAGTTATGCTGGCATCATTTAGGGAGTAGAGACGCTATATTGGCATCAGGTTATACCGACATCAATTAGGGTGTGGAGACCCTATATTGGCATCAACTCGGGAGTGGAGACCCTATGTTGGCATCGGGTTATACTGGCATCAATTAGGGAGTTAAACCTTATATTGGCATCTACTAATGAGTGGAGACCCTATGTTGACATCGAGTTATGCTGGTATCAGGTTATGCTGGCATAAATTAAGGAGTGGAGACCCTATATTGGCATCAACTAGGGAGTGGAGACCCTATGTTGGCATCAGGTTATGCTGGCGTCAATTGGGGAGTGACCTATATTGGCATCAACTAGGGATTGGAGACCCTTTATTGGCATCAGGTTATACTGGCATCAATTAGGGAGTGGAGACCCTATATTGGCATCAACTAGGGAGTGGTGACCATATGTTGGCATTAGGTTATGCTGGCATCAACTAGGGAGTGGAGACCCTATAATGACATCAACTAGGGAGTGGAGACCCTATGTTGGCATCAGGTTATGCTGGCATCAGCTAAAGAGTGGAGACCCTATATTGGTAGTAACTAGGGAGTGGATACCCTATGTTGGTATCAGGTTATGCTGGCATCAATTAGGGAGTGGAAACCCTATGTTGGCATCAGGTTATGCTGGCATCAACTAAGGAGTGGAGACCCTATGTTGACATCAACTAGGAAGTGACCTTATGTTGGCATCAGGTTATGCTGGCATCAACTAGGGAGTGGAGACTTTATATTGGTATCAACTAGGGAGTGGAGACCCTATGTTGGCATCAGGTTATGCTGGCATCAATTAGGGAGTGGAGATACTATATTGGCATCAACTAGGGAGTAGAGACCCTGTGTTGGCATCAGGTTATGCTGGCATCAATCAGGGAGTGGAGATCCTATATTGGTATCAACTTGGGAGTGGAGACCCTATGTTGCATCAGGTTATGCCGGCATCGAGTTATGCTGGCATCAACAAGGGAGTGGAGACCCTATGTTGAAAAAGCATCAACTAGGGAGTGGAAACCCTATATTACCGTGATTTTGAATTTTCTTTGTTTTCTTTCAGTTTTCTCTTTTTTTACTATTATTTTTAGAGAATGAGTAAATGTGGGAAAGAATTTTGGAGGAGGCTTCCCTTTTTGGAGTTATTGCGGCAAAGCTGTTTCTAGCCCTTGTGCAGTTTCCTTTTGGTTGCACCTCCTTCTTGCGAGGTTGCTTTTGGATTGCACCCGCTTTCCTATTTTTTAAACAAAGAACAATTTGTCAGTATGAAACAGTGGTTGGTTTTGTGGTCTTGAATGTTATGGTCACTTGATCTCGGCTCGGGTTCTCTAGTGAAGATCTCAACTGCTTGCTTGTTTTCCTGAGGACTAATTTCATTTCTGTCCCTGGAGAACTTGTCGTTTCAAAAACTTTACCATGACAATTAATCACGTGAGACTTAACATTTTTCAACTTATTTTGCCTTTGGAGGCATTTCATTTCTGACTTGTTTTTTTATTCTTTTATTTTTTCAATTTTTACTTCAAAGCATTAGGGAACTTTTGGCTCCTCGAACCTTGCTGCAACGGCTAGTCGCGTGGGACTTAACCTTTTCCAACTTTATTTTGCCTTCATAAGCCTTTTATTTCTAGCTTCTTTCTTCCAACTTTAATTTCAGAGCATTTGGGGTATCTTGGTTTTTCAAACTTTGCCGAGACGTTAGCCACATGGGAGTCCACATTTTCAACTTCATTTGCCTTTATAGGCACTTGAATTTGATTTTCCAAGAGTTGTAATCGACTGCCATGGCCAGTCGAGGTTGACTTGATGCCCCTGACGAGGCTGGCTTCCTTCTTAAATATTGGATCGTGTCAAACAAAAACCCAGTAAATCAATCTTTCTATCCTTTCTTTGTCTTAGTTTTCGAACAGAATTAGACCGAAAGGGATTTAAAGAAAAATAAACAATGAAATGGACAAAACGAACTTAGACAAGAGGTATCCCTTTCGGGGAAAAGAAGCAAAGACTTATTTGTAGTGCACATGGACTTCAATTAACATGACATGCCTCTTGGACTGGATTCCTGATCTGTGTAAACTGTCAGACTCTCATAAATTCATCACAACTTATGCATCAAAATCGAGAAACCTTGCTCAGGATTGTGTCAATATCATTGATTGATGATCCCTTTTTCAATCAGTAGTGCCCATTTGCGGGTCGTCACCGGCTGACCTCTCTCATTTCTCTTCTCACCGTCGCCTTATAGTGCTCTCTGTTAGTTTTCACTAACAAGGCTCTCCCATATTCAATTTCTCTGCTTACTATCGCCTTACGATGCTCGTGAAGGTTTTCACCAATAAGACTCTCTCATTTTATTTCTCTCAATTTATTGTATTAGATCTAAGTAACTGTATCCTCTAATTGTGGACATCTTTACTGATTGATTGGAAGGACTTGAACAGGATTTAGGTCAAAAAGAGTTTGGATTGAATTACAACTTTGAAACCTTTCAGGGGAAACCATTGCTGAAACATTATAACGTTTGCCCAGTTTCACTTTTGAGGGAATTGTGATTTTTATTTTTGTGTGACTGAACCCAAGAGTGAGGCTGCCTACGTATCCTTTTGAAATCAAGTCGAACGTAGTTCAAGAAATTTTTTTTTGTTTTTAATTTTGTTTTTTGCTTTTGTTTGTTTTTTTGGTTTGTTTTTGATATTCTTTTTTGTATATGACATTCAGGTTCCAAAGAGAGTGATCAAAGAAGAGTAATCGGCTCAAAGGGTTTGCAAAGGGTTGATAGTGTTTGGGTAGCAAGAATGAAAGCTTTCGTCATCCCAATCGGAGAGTATTAGGACCGCGAAAGGGGTTAAACATAATACCTTTTGATTGCATTTGCTTGACAGCTATTTCGGGGTCATTTCCTTCAATGTCTCCCAAGTACAATTCCCGTTTCGACAATAATTTTCTTATAATGTACGGACCTTTCCAACTTGGAGCAAACTTTCCTTTTGCTTCCTTATGATGCGGGAGAATACGCCTTGGAACGAGTTTCCCACTTCAAAGTTTCTAGGCCGCACTTTCTTGTTGTAGGCGCGAGCCATTCTTTGTTGGTAAAACTGCCCGTGACAAACTGCGGCCATCTGCTTTTCATCAACAATAGTTAATTGTTCCAGTCGGGTCTTGACCCATTCATCATCCTCAGTCTCAGCTTCAACAGTGATTCGTAGAGAGGGAATTTCAACTTCTGCAGGTATTACAACTTTAGTGCCATAAACCAATAAGTAAGGCGTGGCCCCAACTGATGTCCGCACGGTTGTGCGATATCCCAATAATGCAAAAGGCGGCTTATCATGCCATTATCTAGAACTTTGAATAATTTTCCTGAGGATCTTCTTGATGTTCTTATTTACTATTTTAACAGCGCCATTGTCTTTGGGCCGATAAGGGGTGAAATTGCGATGTGTAATTTTAGACTGTTCACATACCTCCCTCATCAAGTGACTGTTCAGATTTGTAGAATTGTAGGTAATGATAGTTTTTGGAATACCAAAACGACAAATAATGTTGGAATACACGAAGTCCACCATTGATTTCTTAGTGATGGCTTTGAAAGAGACTACTTTAACCCACTTTGTGAAACAATCAATGGCAACCAGGATGAATCTGTGCCCATTTAAAGCTTTTAGCTCGATTGTGCCGATGACATCCATACCCCAAGCAACAAACGGCCAAGGTGCTGACATAAGATGCAACTCTGAAAGAGGTGCATGAATCAGGTTACTGTGTATCTGACACTGATGGCATTTCCGGACAAAACTGAAGCAATCCTTTTCCATGGTCATCTAATAATACCCTACCCATAGGATTTTCTTTACGAGGACATATTCATTCATGTGGGGCTTGCACACTCCTGCATGAACTTCGTTCATGATATTTTCATATTCTTTGGAATCTACACACCTCAAAAGATTCAGATCTGGAGTTCTTTTGAACAAAACTTCTCCGCTTAAGAAGAAACTGTTGGCAAGCCTCCTAATGGTTCTCTTTTGGTCCCTACTGGCCTGCTCGGGGTATTCCTTTGTTTTCAAAAACTTTTTGATATCATGGTACCATGGTTGAACATATGGTTCTATTTCAATTGCATTGCAATAACCATGTCTTTCTCGAATTTTGGTCTCTAGTGGGTTAATATGGACATTGCCGGGGTACGGAACCATTGCAGCTAAGGTAGCTAGTGCATTGACTAACTCATTGTGTAACCGAGGACTATACGTGAATTTAACGGAATTGAACCATTTTCTAAGATCTACCACATGTTGCTTGTATGGGATAAGCTTGATGTCTCGAGTTTCCCATTCACCATGGGCTTGCCGATTGATCAAATCATAATCTCCCATGATAATAATTCTTCCACACCCAGGTCAACTACCATGTTGATGCCCATAATGCAAGCTTCATACTCGGTAGTGTTGTTCGTACAGAAGAACCGAAGTTTGGTTGTGGCCGAATAGTGCTAACCAGTGGGAAAAACCAAAATTGCCCTAATCCCGACACCTTTTACATTTACGACTCCATAAAGAACATTTTCCAAATCTTAGTGTCTTCTAGAATTACTTCAACTGAATTTACTTCTTCGTCTGAGAAATAAGGGTTTAGAGGTTGATATTCATCATCAACTAGGTTCTCAGCTAGATGATTAGCCAAGGCTTGGGCATTCACTGTCGTGCGGGTGACATTAAAAATGTCAAACTCAGTGAGCAGGATTTGCCATTTTGCTAGCCTTCCTGTGGGCATTGGTTTTTGGAATATGTATATTAGAGGATCCATTCTGGTTATGAGATATGTGGTGTAGGCCAAAAGATAATGTCTGAGCTTCTGGGCGACCTAAGTTAGGGCGCAACATGTTCTTTCCAACAAGGTGTATTTGGCTTCATAGCTGGTAAACTTCTTGCTCAAATAGTATATAGCTTGCTCTTTCTTCCCGATCACATCATGTTTCCTGAGGACACAACCGAAAGAATTTTACATGACTATCAAGTACAAGAACAAAGGTCTTCCAGGCTCAATCGGAACCAACGCGGGCGAATTTGAAAAAATATTCTTTGATTTTATCAAAAGCTTCTTGACATTCATCTGTCCATTTGATCGCCGCATCTTTCCTTAGCAACTTAAATATGGGCTCACACGTGGTAGTAAGCTGAGCAATGAATCTGCTGATGTAATTCAACCTCCCTAGCAAACTCATGACCTCTTTCTTGGTTTTCGAGGGTGGCAGATCTCGGATAGATTTTATCTTTGCTGGATCTAAGTCAGTACCCTTCGACTGACTATAAACCCTAGGAGTTTCTCAGATGGATCTCCGAATGCACATTTAGCTGGGTTCAATTTCAAGTCATACCTGCACAGACGCTCTAAGAATTTCCTCAGATCTCGCACATGGATTTCTTATGTTCTGGATTTAATGATCACATCATCCACGTACACCTTAATTTCTTGGTGCATCATGTCATGAAAGATGGCAGTCATGACCCTCATGTAAGTTGCCTCGATGTTTTTCAGACTGAATGGTATGACCCTATAACAGTAAGTGCCCCACGGTGTGGTGAAAGATGTCTTTTCTGCATCTTCTTCATCCACCAGAACTTGATGATACCCAGCGTAACAATCCACAAAAGACTGTATCTCATGTTTGGCATAATTGTTGACAAGAATGTTGTTGTTTGGTAACGGAAAGTTGTCCTTGGGGCTTACTTTGTTCAAATCCCTATAGTCAACATATACTTGGATTTTCCCGTCCTTCTTTGGTACTGGAACCACATTAGCCAACCTTGTGGTATATCGGACTACTCGGATTACACCAGCTTTCAATTGTTTGGCAACTTCTTCTTTGATCTTATCACTGATGCATGTTTTGAACTTTCTTTGCTTTTGTTGGACAGGTGAAAGCCGGGGTAAGTCGGCAACTTATGTACCAGTAAATCGACGCTTAGTCCTTGCATATCATCGTAGGACCATGCAAACACGTCTTTGAATTCAAACAAAAGTTGGATCAATGCATCTTTAGTTCTTTCCTCAGCGTAAACGCTTATCATGGTTTCTCTAATCTCTTCTGAATTGCCCAATTAACTAGCTCGATTTCATTTAAGTTTGGCTTAGGCTTATTCTTAAATTATTCTAATTATCTATTTATTTCCCTAAAAGCCTCATCTTCATCATATTGTGGTTCTTGATTCATTATTTCACAGTTAGACAACATTTTAGGATCTGGGCATGAAGTCCACAAGCATGTCATGTTATTTAAGTCTATATTATTAGAACTGAAAAGAAAAAAGATAAGAAAATAGCAAAATCAGAAAGAAATAAAAGAAAATATCCTTAGACGATGAAATATTGATTTAATTTTATTGAATTTAAAGATAGGAGGGTTCACATTGAAATTAAAATACAACAAAATAAAACATTCGAGTTAAACCCTAAAATAACTCGTAATGCAGAAAAGATGGCCAGATTGAACTATCAGGATTCCCGCCTTACAGGGAATGGAGTAGCCTTCCAATTTTGAAGCTTAGAATTTTGCCCCATGTACTGCACCTCAGCAATGCTTGAGCCTTCCCTCGGTTGGACCATGTGAACCTCGTACAACATTTGTCTTATTGCCTCACTAATGTCCTCAATTTCTTCGACCGTGAAAGCCTCTTCTTCTTGATCCACATCCTTTGGCTTCACAAATGACTTGGTGAGATGTGGAACAGGCTGGGGCAGGACCCATCCATTTTTCTTACGTTCATCGGCCCATTTTATGTTGGCACTGGTAGCTTGGAATCCTATGCCAAAGAACTTCTCATTGGCAGTCAAAGTGATGGGCTATGTGACGCCTTGTAAGGATACCCCAGCCCTTTTCCGGGCTTGTACCCATGTTTGATTATTTCACTGGCAACCATAATTGATGCATTTGATAAGTAGGGTTGAGGACACGAGTTCCATCTTCGCACTGGTCGGCGACCACAATTTCAAAGGCTTGATAGATATTGTGCTCACTTCATTCTTTAGCCTCGAGACATGGGGCTGATGGGTCCCTGTAAATGGACTGTTCATCCTCCTCATGGATGACAATTTCTTGGTTTTCATGCTTGAACTTGACCATTTGATGGAGAGTAGAGGGCATAGCTCCTGCGGCAAGGATCCATGGTCTTCCTAGGAGAAAGTTATATGAAGTATCCATGTCCAGAACTTGGAACGTTACTTCAAAGTCAACGGGGCCAATGGTTAGAATCAAGTCAATTTCCCCTATCATATCTCGCTTGACGCCATCAAAAGCGCGCACATAGATATTTTTTGGTCTAATCCTTTCTGTACCGATTTCCATTGTAGTGTTGATCGAGGGCAAATATCGACTCCAGACCTACCGTCCAGCATAACCCTCTTCACATAATAAACTTCACACTTGACATTAAAGTGAAGGGCTTTGTTGTGGGTGGCTCCTTCTGGAGGCAAGTCACTTCAGCTGAAGGAGATCCAGTTGACTTCAAAAAATCGCTCTGCCATTCTTTCCAATTGTTCAACTGAAATTTTAATCGGGACATACGCCTCATTCAATGTCTTTTGAAGATCTTTCTAATGTTAATTTGAGCTCATTAGCAAGGATTAAGTAAAACCTAGGAAGGAGTTTTCCTAAGTTGATCAATTATGGCATATTCTGAAGTTTTCATCTTTCGGAAAAACTCCTCCGCTTCTTCAGCACTCACCGGCTTTATAAGTGGAAAACGTTTCTCCTTGTTTGGCTTTGCTTTGTTCAATTTTTCTTGGTTGTGATACTTCCCATATTGGTTCATTTTATTTACTTCTCCCATAAATTCCTTTCCCTTGTATGTGACCACTGCCTTGTTGTAGTTCCAAGGGACGACAGTGGGGTCTCTCATGGGATTTTGCAGTGCGCGACTGGTGACCAGAGGCTCATCCAGCCTAGGTGGAATTATTGGACTTCGTGCCACGTAAGTCCCTTTTGGTACATACATCATTGGCATATTCAGCATGGTTTTCCTCTATTCAAGTCTTTTGGGAGGGCTCAACATGAGTTGTCTCTTCCTGAGGGCCCTATAAACGTAGAGAATGGCATCTTTAGCAGGTACTACCCTTGTCTTTGTTTCCACGACCTTTTCTGCATTTTAGGGAGTGGAATTGATCTTCTTCTCATCTCTGGCTTGTTTTGCCACCTCTTTGGGTTTCTTTTCTGAGTCGGCGATGGCAATGATAGCTTTTAATCCTGGGTCGAATTCTTTGTCCTCACAGATTGTCTCGATTACTGACCCGTTGTTGTGAGCGGGTAATGGGTTGTTAGTTATATTAGGGACTTCCTTGTCCCTCAACACTACTCGCTTCTATTCTATCAAATTCTCAACTGCTCTTTTAAGAGTCCAACAATCCTCAATATCATGCCCTTCTGCCCCTGAATGATAAGCACACCTGGTACCAGGCCAGTATGATGGAGATTTCGGATTTTGCCGGTTTAGAGGCACGAGTTGCAATAGACCCATTTGGACTAACTTTGGGAATAGGCTAGAGTAAGACTCACCAATAAAGGTGAAGTCACTTTTCCTGGGGGGCTCACGGGGATGTGTGTTATGTTGGTAGTTGTTCTGTGGTGGACAGGGATTATACAAAACTTGGTGAGGATGGTTATCTCTTGGAGGTGGAGCTCTATTTTAGATGTAATTTTGTTGTGGTCGTGCGTAAGTTTGGGCATTCATCACCGCATATGGAGGCAGGCCATGGCATATGCTGCATCTTGGTGGGGGTAGACTATTGCGGGGTTCTGGGAGACGGACAAGAAGAACCACGGGGTCGACGAGAGTTTCTCAAACTTGAAGCCATCATGGATTCTTCTTCCCTCTTTTTCGATTTGCTAAACCTCTCGAGCCTTCTGGATAGTTTGGGAAGTGGCTCTTAAAGCAGATTGACTCATGATGCGGCCTATTTTCAAGCCATTTTCTACCATGTCTCCAATTTTTATGGCCTCCACGAATGATTTGCCCATGGCAGACATCATGTTTTGGAAGTAATCAGCCTCTTGGGCTTGTAAAAAGACATTGACCAACTCGGCCTTATCCATCAATGGTTTTACTCTGGCTGTTTTTTCATGCCACTTGATAGCGTATTGTCGAAAACTTTCTAAGCTTTTCTATTTTAGGTTGGTCAGGGAATTCCTGTCTCGGGATATATCAACATTGTACTGGAATTGCCTGACAAAATCCCAGGCCAAGTTGTCCCATATATGCCAATGGGAGATGTCCTGGTCCATATACCACCCAGCACCATTCGGTAAGGCTTTCTCCGAAATAGGCCATTAGAAACTCCTCCTTTCCACCAACACCCCTCAGTTGGTTACAATATCACTTTAAGTGGGCAATCGAGTCTTCATGCCCATCATATTTTTTGAATTTTGGCATTTTAAAGCCAACGGGAAAATGTACGTGAGGGAACATGCATAGATCAACATATGAAATGCTCTTTTGGAAACTCAAGCCTTGCATGTTCTTGAGGCTTTGCTCGATGCTTTTCATCTTTCGAGATATCTCTTCTTGTTTAGGTTTCCTCACATCTCTTTCATGTTCTATGAGAGACTCATATTGTGTGTGTCGAGGATAGGAGTTTGGGGTAACACGAGTTGTGTCCAGGTGGAGTTAGGGTGCTTTAAAAGTAAAAGTTGATGGTTCAAAACATGATCGGGGAACTGCGATTGTGCCTTAGCAGAGGTTGATTGTGTTATGAACACTGTAGATGATATTCCTAACGACGGTGCCTGGGGGCGAACCTCAGAAGGCATACCGGTGAAGTTAGCTGACATGGTAGGGGTACCCAAACGGGATGAATGGGTTGGTCAGTGGGATATGGACGTTGGTAGTTCCTCCCATCCTAGGGAACAATTAAGGGAATCGGGGATCATGCTGGGTAGTTCCCTGCCGTTGGACCATGCGTCCCACATTTCTAAAATACAGCATCGTAGCCTTCTATTCTCCTCAGCAGTTGCTGACTCTGATTGCGGGATAGTTGATACCAGGCTATCCTTGGGCTCAATGACGGGTAGATGACTTTCTGAAGCCATGAAGATACTTCCCTTAGATCTCGTGAAGTAAGGATGTGAAGCCAGATTATCACAAAACCAACCACCTAAAAATAGGACATGTTCTTAAATACACAACAACCTGGTTAGTTTGAGACATTTAAAATATAGGGAATCGCATATTAGGGATGCACATGCACCTAAACAGTTAAATGTTTTCTAAATGTTGTTGCAACGATTGTGTGTTTCATCCCGTCTTTGTTATATCCCCTTTTGGTTTCTCAATTTGTTCCCCTCTTTTATTTCATGACTATGATTGAATCCTACGTGGATTGCCTACGTATCATGATGCCACATGAATCAGATAATTAAGTAGTTTAGGGGATAAATGAGAAATAATAAAAACCACATTTTTCAATCATTTTTTCTCTTTTTTAATTAACAAATATAGCTTTTTGGTTTTCTATTACAAGGAATTAAAGTACTCACGATCATACAGACTCGAAATAAACAACGAAATAGCTTTGACCGAAATTTGAAAAAATTAAAGTACAAACTCGAAAAAATTAAAAACTCAAAAGTACATATGAGCTTCTATTGGTACTCTAGGAGCTTGCAGGACATTAGCCGGTCTTTGCGCGGGCCTTCACATAATATCTTCTTAAAGATGGTCTAAGTCATCCATTACCTGTTGAACGAAGGTCATCATGGAAGCCAAAAACATGGACCTAGTTGTGTCTTCACATTCGTGATATTTCACTATGATAGTTAGCTATTTCCTTAATCCTCATTCTAATGACACCTTTCTCTTGAAGTAGACGCCTAATTTGCTGTACCCGAGCTTCTAACACTTGTGTATCCATGTTGAACTCGTCCTGTAACTATTGCACACTTTCTTCTAGTCGGCAAATTAGTGCGTAGCAATGATCTCTTTCTGTCTTAAAATCTTTTGCTTGCTAGACCATTTCATTATCAAGGACAACCAGAATTTTCTTTAAAATTGTTATTTGTTTGTTGTATTTCTGCTTCAACTGGTAGGCATGTTCTTCTGCTTCTTTGTCAAGTCAGCTGCATAGTCATGTACCTTCATTCTCAAGTTGTTGATGATTTTTTAATCTCTGTCGCTCCTTACAGGCATTTCAGCGGCTATCCTTATATTTTGGAGTTGGGCTCGGATTGCCTCATTTTCTCGGGTCAATTTTCTCTTTTCACCTTCGGCCACCTGATCCTGTAAGTCATTGTCAAATGCGAAGTTCCTCAACTTTTCGTCTAAGGCATGGATGGTAGCTTGATATTTCTTTTCCTTTTCTCCCCATGCCAACCATTTTCGGACATTGTCATCAAAAGCTTGGACATGAGGCATTTTGGCGAACCTTTTAGGCTCGGGATCAGGCTCATCATTAATGCAATTTCTTCTTTCAAACCATGTGGAAAAACCTGGATCTACTTCACCTCTCGCTAGATCGAGCACTTGGGTATCCTCTTTTAAGTATCGACAACCATTCCTGATTTATTGGATTAAAGCCTCGGGAAGTGGGGCTTCAGGGTGTAGCTCAATAACTTGGACACTCAAATCTTCATCCTCATGTACCACTTGATATCTTCCAATTGTCTTAGAACCCTTTGCAATGCATATGGTTGGACACTTCTCAAGCCTATCAATAGAAAATAGTTCTTTGTGGCTG
The DNA here is from genome assembly GCA_026770625.1 of Nicotiana glauca. NCBI lineage: Eukaryota > Viridiplantae > Streptophyta > Magnoliopsida > Solanales > Solanaceae > Nicotiana > Nicotiana glauca. Next base: position 67,812 of record MU678939.1, on the reverse strand, counting down.
TCATGTATATGACTTCCCTCACCGCGAGTCATCCTAAAGTCCACTCAATCTGATTCGCCTTTAAAGTTCTCAAGTTGGCGATCCAAGTTTCAACCCCTTCTGGAGAGTTTTAATCTTTCACCCTCTCCTTATAACTCTCAATGAAGTTGCTCTTGCTTGGGCCATAGCTCATAAATACCTGCATCTGCAACCGAGGTACAGGGAGTAAAGTGAGTACTCCAACTCAGTGAATAATAAGGGTAAATAACAACTGAACAGTAAGAAATCACATAAAGCAAACCATCATGCTGTATAGGGGCAGAGTAAAACTCTTTGAGAAAAATAGTGAAGCTGTGATATCTTTAGAAATATCTTAGCTCAGTTTAAAACCTCTTTTGAAAATGACTTTTTCAGCAGTAACACAAATGAATGCAAAAACAAATAGTGCAGATAAGCACAGAATTCAGCCCCTCGGGCACAACACTTAGTTATAAGAGAATGCCAGAATATCAGGTAAATACTTCAAGAAGTAGCAAAAAACAACAGATAATAGCAGACAAATAAGATAAGGCAAACACATCAAATAGTACCGGTACCGCTGCGGCATACAGCCCGATCCATATATTGCTGCGGCATGTATCCTGATCCATTTATCATCGACGACACTCACTGGGGGTGTGCAGACTCCGGGAGGGGCCCCTTAAGGCCCAAGTGCAATATCAAGCCATCTCGTGGCATCAAATTTAGGCCCTCAACCTCATATCAAATCAGTATCTCACTACTGCGGCGTGCAGCCCGATCCAAAAGTGTCCTCACAATACATGCCCTCGGCCTTACTCAGTCAAAATCACATAAGCCACTATGGCAACAGTGAGGAAATATCAATAATAATTCCCAAAGGGTTCAAAAAGCTGGCACGAAGCCCAAATATGCCAATCAACCCAAATAATGATGATAACAAGTAAATTTTAGTCAAATACGCAGTAAATTCATCAATTGGGACGGACCAAGTCACAATCTCCAACATTGCTCTACCCCACGCTCGCTATCCGGCGTGCAAGTCACCTCAATATAGCATTACGATGTGTAAATACGGGGTTTTAAACCCTCAAAATATCATTTACAATTATTACTCACCTAGAACCGGCAAATTCTCTAGCTCGCGACGCCTTTGCCCCTCAAATCTGCATCTGCGCACATCGAACTATCCAAAATCAGACCGAATACATCACAATATGCTAAGGCAACAAAGCCCAACCAAAAACAATCAATAACGGGCACAACTCCCAAAATTACCAAAACCCGAGCCCCGGGCCCACTTCTCGAAACTCAGAAATTATTATATCAATAGATTCCTTACCTCCTCACGAGTTTATACATATCAAAAATACTAACATCGGAGTCCAAATGACCCCTCAAATCCCCATTTAAAGGCCTTTTAAACTCAAGCCCTAATTTTTCATTTTTGCCCTTTAATTCCTTTAATTACAACCTTAAATTCATGAAATACAACCATAGAATGGAGTTTTAGGGAATTCCTTACCTTAATGAAGTCTCTTGATTTCTCTCTTTAGAATCTTCCAAAAAGCTCCAAGGTCGGAAGCAACAATGGTGAAATAACCCAAAATCGCGAAATGAAATAACATATATGGTCTGTCGAGGCCTTTCCGCATCTGCGGTCCGAAACCCGCTTCTGCGGTACAGCGTATGCGGTCAAATCCCCTGCTTTTGTGGTTCTTCACTTAAAACACAAAATCGCATCTGTGATTAAACTTCCGCATCTGTGGCCTTCTTGACCGCTTCTGCGGTATCTGCTCACCTGGCCAATTTCGCTTCTGCGATAAATTACCCGCATCTGCGGCTTCGCAGATGCATCCCTATTGACCGCTTCTGCAGAAATTGCCCATCAAACTAACTCTCGCATATGCGGCCTCCTTCCTCGCGCGTGTAGAACCGGACCTGCGATTCCCAAGCCGCAGGTGCGAAAACACAAAAAGCAGCAGATTTTGGTGAAATTTCATAAGTCCAAATTCTTCCCGTTAGCCATCCGAAATCATCCCGAGGCCCCCGGGACCTCAACCAAAAGCACGAACACCTCCGATAAAATTATTAAAACTCGTTCCAATCATTAAAACTAGGGGTGTGCATTCGAATAAGTTTATCGATAAATTGAATCGATTATTTGTTATCGAAATTGAAATCGAAAAAATCGAAACCTTATTGAAATGATAACGATAAGCATATGTACAAATCGATAATCGATAAGTAAGTATCAATAAGGGTCAAAATCGAATCGATAAATCGAATGCATACCCCTAGACTGTAGACACTTGTTAAATGAGTAATTACCTATTTGTGTAGATTAATATAACATACAGAATGTATATATATTCCGCTACTATTTTGAAAGCGGCTATACAATATTATTTTCCCTAATCTATACCCTTTCCTTTTAACCTAAGTCTCTTACCCTATTATTTCCTCTACCACATTTAAGGAATGATCATATTTAAAGATCAAGGGAATGAAGTTCAAAGAAAACAGAATTAGCAGTGATGATGTGTTTTGTTTTTTATACCGTCAGAGTATTGGTGGCATACATTTGATCCCTTACTTTAGTTTTGTTGCATGTGCTTGTTGACACAATTTTTATATTATAAATGGTGTTCGTCTTATTTAGCTTTTTTTTGTCCATATTAGTTAGGCACGTTTATAGCGATATACTTTCCATGGAATCCAGCAAATTTTCTTATTGGTGTAATCGATAACCGAATCGATAAGCCCCCAAAATTGATAAATCAAAACCTTATTGAAACGATAACGATAAGCATATGTAAAAATCGATAATAGATAAGTAATTATCGATAAGGGTCAAAATCGAATCGATAAATCGAATGTACACCCCTAATTAAAACACCTCAAACAACACCAAAACCATCAAATTTCATAGAATTAAAGCTTAAGTTTCCAAAAACTTCTGAAATACACTTTCGATCAAAAACCCGACCAAACACGTCTGAATGAACAAAAATTTTGCACACACATAAAAAATGAGATAGCGAAGCTACAGCAACTCTCGGAATTCCATTCTGACCCTCGGATCAAAATTTCACCTATCAACCGGGATTTGCCAAAATACTAACTTCGCCAATTCAAGCCTAATTTTACACCGGACCTCCAAAACCAATTTCGATCATGCTCCTAAGTCATAAATCACCCAAACGAAGCTAACAAATCATAAAAATTCCGATCCGAGCTCATATACAAATAAGTCAAACTCTTGGTCAAACCTTTCCAATTCAAAGCTTTCAACTGAGACAGTTCCTTCAAATTCATTTCGAGTTTGCTGAAAACCAAAACCAATGACCTACATCAGTCACAATACATTACAAGGGGAAAGTCATGCCCGAGAACTGGCGATCAAAGCGCAAAAGCTCAAAACGACCGGTCGGGTCGTTACATCCTCCCCCACTTAAACACACCTTCGTCCTCGAACGTACCGAGAGTTGTTCTAATAGGAAACCAATCGCTGAATAACCTTACCATGCATATACCCGGGGGTGATCCCATGTCACCCTATCTCACATAGGTCCGATAACACAACATAGCTAAAATTTCACAATCCATCCTAGTCCATAAACCATAGAACCACACTTTCACTTCTGAAACCATCAATACGATCAAAACCTCGCACCTATACTCTGAATAATTTCAAACCAGCTGTAATAGCCCATGCCTGCAACCTCAGGTGCAATTCTATGATATACCACATATCTCAAACACATGTCGTGATAGCTTCCATCCATAGCAGTTGCCCACAATAATCAAATACCGATAGAAAACCTCTTATTAGCTAAAGTCTCATTCCAACACTTTCATATACTGCCAACGATAAATGAAACACGCAATAAACCATAACCATTTCTCAGATCGACCATTCATGAGGTCATTTCTCCTCTGGCAATTACCATAGCAAATTTTTTTTTAAATCGAACCTCGATATTTACCCATCAAACATGCTGAAATCGAATTTGTTTGTATTTATTACAGGCCCCAACAATTTCATCTACTCCGACACCATTACTCCGGTGACATGACACACCAAGACAGGCTAAAGCCACAACTTGCGCAGTCCGCGTACCAATAAGCAACAATCCAAACATACTCACATCATGAAACTGACTCAAAAGAAAGAGCCGTACCGCAAGCTCTCCAATATCATCACATCACACGGCTGAGAACCCATCTCACATCATAGAAATAGAACATACAAATTTGACCCGCAAGGTCATATTTCCACACAGCTTTGGTGTAACGCGCGACCCTATCCAAATACTGCCCCACATGAAACACCTCAAGTAGCTATGCTCGAAATCGGCATCCATGCTCCATTTGACGTGTGGAACCAAAGAACATCATCATTCCCATGGTGAGACAGATAACATATTCCACGCAACCCGATAGGTCATAACCGATACTCCATTCACCGAGCAACACCCAATTATTCTTCCTGCTCGACTTCCACTATGAATTCCCAATAGAAACGCACCACATGTGCCCATAACGAACAAATCATAATGTCTCACAACACAAAAACACAACTCATAGATTTCCCCAGATCACTAACAAGGTCAATAACGATCGAATCAACCTATCCCTCAACAATAAAATTCGGGGCCAACCAAGCTGACTCAAGTTATGTCACACATCCACATTGGCCTGCCAACATCATCAAGGAAGCCTGAAGTTGTTCCTTCCACTACTACAACTCCTACCGGAGCCATACGATACAGTGCCCGACACCAAATCAATACCGAAATCCACAACCTCGCTCGACGACATGTCCGGCCACAAGAAACTTATCCGAAAAGTCCATCAACACCCAAACTAAATCAATGGTAGAAACCTCTACACTGACATCCATCACGAAGGCCTAAAGAAAAGCAATCCGTCCCAGTCGTCAGCTGGGTCTTTGGAATATAAACCACTCTGCTAGAACATAATCTGACGCACCTCGTCACTCAACCCATGGCATTTTCGGCATAGCCCATAGCGCAATAGTCTAGAATAACCCCGATACTGAGACAACCAGTCTACACCCCAATATCATATCCAAAATCTGACATACCAAGCAAAGGAAGATCCACTCGGGCCTCCAAATCCCGGTAGTCACTAAAAGGTGCCGATACACATGATCTACAACCACCACATCATAGCTTGTATATGAGAGCTTCCGTCTCCAAATCCACACAACACCTGAATCACCACATCTGATCCCAATTCCGCCATCCGAGTACATGCACACCTTTAATACCCAATCATTCCACGATAGATACTCTAGAATTTCCCTGTGCCACCAAGAAAACCCGAATACCACCAGTCGATCCAACAAGAAAATGCTGCAATACTACCGAAGTATCATCAGGTTAATCACATTACCCTTTTTCTGATCCATATACTCTCGTCAAATCACTTCCAATTAGCAATACCATTTCCTTGATTATCTGAGGCTACCCATTGCCTAAGAGTTTATGAACTTCCTTTCAGAACTGAATTGTAACCTAGCACACACTAGTCTCGGTCCTCCATAACATGCCGCATATACCATACCATCCAAGGATATCATGAAAACTTTTATCTCTCTTCCGAGCCACAGACATCTACGCACTCAACCAGTCAAGAACTTTAATTGATCCCATCTAGAAGAAAATCATTACACATCACATGCCTCTCATATACGTAGAAAATGCACTTTTACAACCACGGTAGAAATCAACAAGAACTCTCCCCATTCTATTTGCATAAATTAAACTGCCAGGACTGAATCCTTGTAACTAGACCAAGCTAAGCAAGCCATCAAAACCCAAGAGCATTGCTGCAAAATACCTGTAAGAACCCATTACCTCGAGCACATACAAAGAATTAATCATATCCTTACCATACCGATAAGGTCTACTATCAAGCTACTCAATCTATCTAAATTTTCTTCCTCTTCCTCTTCCTCATCAACTTGATATTCCCTCTTGCTGTAGCACCACAATACCTCATCCCAGGCTTACCACACGAGACCCCAGCACAAAACCACATTGACCAAGACCAATAAGCCGTTGAATACTCTCTCAAATTTTCCCAGAAACACCACACTCCAGAATACCTTACCCTAAAGAACTTCCTACGAATCTAAGTCTGTTACCTTTACTTTCCTAATACTGATACATTGAATCCCATAATTCACATAGAAATACCACAAGTCTTGACCTCTTCCAATAAAACTCAGTCTCTAACCACATACACAACCTTAAGCTACCCGATTGTTCCCTGTAGAATCTTGAACATATCAGAACCATTCTCGATAGTCATTCAATCTTATTCAAATTGCAAATTACCTGACCTAACGAATAGAACCACCCATACCTCATTGGCACTCCGATAATGCAAAATGAAATCCTCATCCCAATACAACCAAGCGATTTTCTGCTCTATGTGTCGAGCATTGTTTACCAACAACACTCTAGACATTCCGTGATTCTCGTACCCTATGAAGCATAATATAACCTTTGTCAAAATTTTCCTTTACTCTAGCCATAGCTAATTCACTCGCATGCGCCAAACTGGAACCAACATAGCACCTAAACGCGCACTCAACTGCTCACCGCAGACTCCCCCACTTGGCTCGAAGACATAGATCAAAATACGCTCAATAACTCATAACACTGTTACTCCATTGATGCCACAATACCATAGTGAGATTAAACTCAAATCCTTTGTAAGCCCGTGTGAACACAAATCATCTAGTCTGTTAAATCTTTGCAACTCTCACAACAATTAATCACACTCTCTTAAGCGACCCAAAATTTCAAATTTCGACACCTACATTTCACTCGCACATGAGACCTTCTATCAATCACATAAGGTCACACAACCCCAAAACTCTTTGCAGGAGATAACCCACTTGCTTTGCCTTAATATAACATTTCTATATACCTTCTATCGTCACACACATTACACAACCACTTAGTTATCCTGAGTATAAACTTGTACTGCAACATAAAATTTACTTCACTCTCAATTGGAAACATGAAAAGATTCTTTCAGACGCCTATAAATCGGGGCTATACCTCAAATCACGATGGAAATCAAACACTTAATAGTTTTTTATCATCCATCAGACCTTCATCATCACTTTCAAGTCACATAAATGCATCTCGCAGTACTAACATACTCATCACGTGGCTATCCAGCTGTTACTTCCACTAATAGGGACAATACCGAACATATGAGTTCAAAAACACTTGTTCACACAATCAGCACCTCGGTGCTCAAGCCATAGGCAAAGATCCGGCCACAAGTCCTCCAGATTGGCCCAACATAAACTCATAGAGATTACATCTCGCCCCTCGATCGGGGAATCACAAGCCATCAAGGCACATCTGATACTGAGCGCTCATGCGCGCATGCGAACACGTGGAAGGAATTTCAAAAGTTATATTTCAAGCTGAATCAAGGACGCACGATAAGAATTCTAAGAATGTGAAGTTTTCCTAAAGGTTCTGCAGCCTCTGAAGGATAAATACAGACGTCTCCGTACCGATCCGCGAGACTCTATCAAACCTGCTCATGACTCGTGAGACCTATGTAACCTAGGCTCTGATACCAAATTGTCACGACCCAAACCCGGACCCGGTCGTGATGGCGCCTCTCGTAGGGACAAGGCCAGCCAACTAAACCTAATTCATCCTTTTAAAATAGTTAAATAGTTCATAAGCAGTTTAAATATAATTTAATGATAATAATTAGCGGAAGTACAACCCGACACAACCCAAATCGGGGTGTCACAAGTCACGAGTAACTATTAGAATATGAACACAACTACAAAGTCTAAAATATACAGAATAGGACAAGGAACGAAAAGGGAGAAAAGCGGTGCCGTGAACGCTGGCAGTCACCTCACTAAACTCCAATAACTCTGCCTCTGATTAGCCAAAACCGACTACCGGGTGAACAAATATCTGCATCTGCACACGAGGTGCAGGGAGAAAAGTAAGTACTCCAACTCAGTGAGTAATAAGGGTAAATAACAACTGATCAGTAAGAAATCACGTAAAGCAAACCATCATGTTGTATAGAGGCAGTGTAAAACTCTTTGAGAAAAATAGTGGAGCCGTGATATCTTTAGAAATATCTTAGCTCAGTTTAAAACCTATTTTTAAAATGACTTTTTCAACGGTAACGCAAATGAATGCAAAAACAAATAGTGCAGATAAGCACAGAATTTCGCCCCTCCGGCACAACACTCAATTATCAGAGAATGCCAGAATATCAGGTAAATATTGCAATAAGTTGCACAAAACAAAAGATAATAGCAGACAAATAAGATAAGGCAAACACATCAAACAGTACCGGTACCGCTGCGGTGTGCAGCTAACGTTGTGGCGTGAAGCCCGATCTATTTGTCATCAACGACGCTCACTAGGGGTGTGCAGACTCCAGGAGGGCCCCCTTACGACCTAAGCGCAATATCAAGCTATCTCGTGGAATCAAATTTAGTCCCTCGGCCTCATATCAAATCAGTATCTCACTGATGCGGCGTGCAGCCCGATCCAAAAGTATCCTCACAATACAGACCCTTGGCCTTACTCATTCAAAATCACATAAACCACTAGGGCAACAGTAAAACATGATGCTCAGCCCAAAAATAGTATTGGAAATATCATTTCAAATGTTAAAGCAAAATAAACTTGGCTGAGTTTTGAAAACAGTAGAAAATACATGACTGAGTTCAAGTATAAAATCAAAATAGTGAGAAATATCAACAATAAACCCCGAAAGGTTCAAATAGCTGGCACGAACCAAAAAATGGCAATCAACCCAAATTATGCTGATAACGAGTAAATTTCAGTCAAATACGCAGTAAATTCATCAATCGGGACAGACCAAGTCACAATCCCCAATGGTGCTCTATCCCACGCTTGCTATCCGGCGTGCAAGTCACCTTAATATAGCACTACGCTGTGCAAATACGGGGTTTCAAACCCTCAGAATATCATTTACAATCATTACTCACCTCGAACCAGCAAATTCTCTAGCTCGCGATGCCTTTGCCCCTCAAATTTGCCTCTACGCGCATCGAATCTATCCAAAATCAAAGCGAATACATCACAATATGCTAAGGGAATAAAGCCCAAGTGAAAACAATCAATAACGGGCACAAATCCCGAAATTACCAAAACCCGAGCCCTGGGCCCATTTCTCGAAACTCAAAAATTTTTACATCAATAGATTCATTATCTCTTCACGAGTTTATACATATCAAAAATACTAAAATCAGAGCCCAAATGGCCCCTCAAATCCCCATTTAAAGGCATGTTAAACTCAAGCCCTAATCTTCTATTTTTGCCCTTTAGCTCCTTCAATTAAATCCCTAAATTCATGAAATACAATCATAAAATAAAGTTTTCGGTTCAAAATTCCTTACCTTAACGAAATCTCGTGATTTCTCTCTTCAGAATCGCCCAAAAAGCTCCAAGGTCGGAGGCGACAATGGTGAAATAACCCAAAATTGCGAAATGAAATAACATATATGGTCTGCCCAAGCCTTTCCGCATCTGCGGTCACAAACCCGCTTCTGCGGTACCACATATGCAGTCAAATCCCCCGTTTCTGCAATTCTTCACTTAAAATCGAAAATTGCATCTACGATTAAACTTCCGCATCTGCAGCTTCGCAGATGCGGCCTTCTCGACTGCTTTTGCGGTATCTGCTCACCTGGCTAATTTCGCTTCTGCGATACATCACCCCCATCTGCGGCTTCGCATATGCGTCCCCATTGACCACTTCTGCGGAAATTGCCCATCAAACTAACTCTCGCATATGCATCCTCCTTCCTCGCATATGCATCCTCCTTCCTCGCACATGCGGAACCGCACCTGCGGTTCCCAAGCCGCAGGTGAGAAAATACCAGAAGCAGCAGATTTTGGTGAAATTTCATAAGTCCAAATTCTTCTCGCTAGCCATCCAAAATCACCCTGAGGCCCCCGTGAACTCAAAAAAAAAGCACCAACTCCTCCGATAACATCATTGAAACTTGTTTCAAATATTAAAACACCTCAAATAACAATAAAATCATCAAATTATATCGAATTCAAGCTTAAGTTTCCAAAAACTTTCAAAATACACTTTTGATAAAAAAAAAAAACCCGACCAAACGACGTCCGAATGACCTAAAATTTTGCACACACATCAAAAATGACATAGCAAAGTTACAGCAACTCTCGGAATTCCATTCTGACCCTCGGATCAAAATCTCACCTATCAACCTGGATTCGCCAAAATACTAACTTCGCCAATTCAAGTCTAATTTTACACCGGACCTCCAAAACCAATTCCGATCACGCTCCTAAGTCATAAATCATCCAACGAAGCTAACCAAATCATAAAAATTCCTATCCCAGCTCAAATACAAATAAATCAAACTCTTGGTCAAACCTTTCAAATTTAAAGCTTTCAACTGAGACTATTCCTTCAAATTCATTTCGATTTTCCTGAAAACCAAAACCAATGATCTACATTAGTCACAATACATTACATGGGGCAAGTCTTGCCCGAGAACTAGCGATCAAAGTGCAAAAGATCAAAACGACCGGTCGGATCGTTACACCTATCCTAGACGGACCCAACCGCTATTTTGAGTCTCCCTAAATCAAATGTACGTGATGCAAACAAACGTACTTACAAGGATCCGGTATGAGGCTATGTTATTCTAGGTTTAAACCTGGGGGTGTGTTCTAGAAATGGCTTACTCAAGCATACAACTTGAGCCTAGGTGGGAGCGACGTACCGGGAGCACGAAAGTCGACCCGACCTAGTGGCTGATCCATCCTCGTTCTATTTGGTATGACATCTAATAGAAAAGTGGCCACGCGTACATGTGCATCATATTTTTAGAAGACTCAGAAGGGAGGCGTAAGAAGACATTTTAATTTAGTTCAAATAATATCAAAGCGGTAAATGAGCGGCAATTAGCACCTTAGGCCCACAAAATACAGTAATATCAACAATCAATAAAGCCAAGTAAAAATCACTTTACAAGCTCAAATTCTAAACCCTGAACTAGAGATTCTCGGTTAGATCCCCGTCAGAGTCACCAGAGCTGTCACACCTCCTTTTTTTCCCGAGGGGGATAGGGGGTTTTGTTAATTAAAGTTACATTATTTGAAATGGATTATTTTGTTTAATTAAGAGTCGCCACTCGGAATTATCTATTTACGTTGTTCTGAGCCACCATTTAATTTTAAAATCCCAAATCAAGGAAATTTGACTCTTTTTAAAAATGTCTGCGAAAATCAGAAGATCGGGTAAGGAATTATGTTAACCCGGGAGAAGTTAATATGCATTCCTGAGTTCCGAGGTTTTAGCACGGTCGCTTTTGATCATACCTGGCTTAAAAATTATTTTAATTACCTATTTTAGAACCTATGTGCATTTATCTCTTTACCGTTTTTAATTGTTCAATTATTCGGAATTATCTTGAAACGAGTCACGTGTATATGTACTCATTTTGTTTGGCGCATCAAGAATTATGTCACGCGTACGTGTACACAATTTACAATACTTAATTATTTAAGAAAGCTAGGCCAAAGTCGTGCGAACGCGTACCTTAATTTATTTTGAAAATTGTAATCATGTCACGCGTATGTATACACAATTACGATGATAAATTAAACCACTCCTAAAAGCATTTCTACGAGTATTCAGTTATCATCAACGTACCCGTGTTGTGCGAATGCATAGACAATTTTTAAAAGAAACGTTTTATTATTACTAAGGATAATGTCCATGGTCACGCGGCCGTGTACCTTGGTCATAATAAATTACTTAAAACACTTATCAATATTCGCAAGTGAAGTATCTAATTCTCTCATTCGAAAGCAAGACTCAAATTAATTTTGATCATTCATATGGGTGCCTTTTGAATTAATTCGCCACAATAGGCCTAAATGCGAGCCCAAACCCATTGTTTTCAAGCTGTCCTGAAATAGGACTAGAAGCCCTTGGTTATTAAAGAGGCTGACCAACTGGGCCACTTCATTACCAGGCCCAACAGGATATCTATAACATCATCTATACAAGGGAGAAACTCAAAAATAGCCAGATTTACCACTGGTTGTTGAAAAATAGCCAAATTTCAAAAGTCATCAAAATTTAGTCACTTTAAATTTGAGCGAAAACACTGTTCAAAATTCGAAAAAATAGGCCCGTAAATTTTATGGGAGTTCCAGCATAAGTATGCTTGAACTCCCGTAAATTTTACGGGAGTTCAAGCATAATTATGCTGGAACTCCCGCAAATTTTACGGGAGTTCCAGCAAGTATAATTGTCCAGTATAATATACTGGAGTTTGGAGCACTGGTGCTCCAGTCTCCCGCAAATTTTACAGGAGTTAGCAAAGTATACCGGTCCAGCATAATATGCTGGAGTTCGTACACAAATGCACCAGAACTCCCGTATATTATACTGGACCAGTCCCTGTTGCAGTAAAATAGTGGTTATTTTTTATTGACTTGGTAAACGCTAGCTATTTTTTATTGATCAGTGTAAAAACTGGCTATACCATGATATTTTAACTCTATACAATCATCTATTCGACTTGTACAGAAAAATAAAAGAACACATAATACAAATTAGACTTACCATAGATACGTGTTATCGAGATTTGAATTTACAATTTCCATTTTTTGTGAAAAAATCGATAATAAATAAATTGATTACATAAAAACAAAAAGTTATAAGCATGGAATTAAGTTAAGAAATGCAGTTGCTAGGCTAAAATCCAATTATTTTGGAATCTGCCTACAACTTGACAGTGTAAAAAAAATTTAGCCAATTATTTTGGAATCTGCCTACAACTTGACAGTGTAAAAAAAAAAAAAAACTATTTATCTTATACATTACATTTTAACGTCAAAGTGAACAACCAATATAATATTCCTACCTTTCATTCTATTACACGACATCAAATCATGTTTAGATACATTCTTTCCTAGATTTATACTATACCACCAAACTAGATATACTTTTAACTTCAATTGAAATACTATATTTGCAAAAAACAAGAACTTGAATACTCCTGGGGTATCCCTTTGGGCTTCAAAACTCACGGATCTGACCTATTGATGGCCAGACCTCATAAATTGGAACTATAACATTATCAAGTTGTCTTAATAAACCATTAAGAAAGCTATTAAGACTAGAAGTCACGATTTAACAGATTATGATATGAATATGATAGTAACTAATAGGTATACACGGGCTTAAAAGATGTTTATAGCAATAGCTAAATAAGTCAGAGGTAAAAATAGCATCAATCCAAAATATCTGTTTACTTAGAACATCTCACAAGAACATATAGCATCTTTTAAGCACAACAACCATCTAAAATTCAGAGATTTCAATCTCAATTTGATTGTATTAAATTCAATCTCACATAAGGTTTACAAGTGTGTACCTTGAAACATTAAAGTAAATAAAAGAAAAATAAATCTCTAAAAATTTGAGCGAAGAGCAGCAGCAAGAACACAGCTTCCAATTCAAACTCAGAAATCCCAACAAAAGTATCAAACCAGTAGGAAAAAAAAGCAAAAGGAGACAACCTGGAAACTTCTTTAAGGTGTGAAGTTCCAAATTTTCAGAAAGTGGTATATCTTTTTTGTTTTTTTTGTTTGTTTCTGAAATGCCAAAGTTGTTTTTGAGAAGTTCTTTGCTAAAAATAAAAATGAAGGAAAAAGACTCAAAAAGCAGTGCAGATTCAGTGTATTTTCCGGGAATTTTCTCTGTGTATGAAAGAAAGTGAATGCTCTTATATTGAGTAGTAATGCAAAAAGGGATAAGAATGGGTTATTATAAATTATTTCAATCAGTTATTCCTAATAAGATTGGGACAGTTGTCCCTTTCTAGAAGTTTCTAATCAGTTATTATAAATTCTTTCAAGTTAAAACCCCCTATTTAACCCTTTAGGGGTCGTTTGGTATGAGGTATAAGAAGGTATAAGGGCGGCATAAATATTTAATATCACCTTAATAAACTGTTTTGTTAGTAAACCAGGTATAAGTTATCCCGGTATTAATTTTAACACTGGGATAACTTATACCTTATAAAAGGTGGGGTAATTAACACCGGTATAACTTATAACCTCTTCTTAGAAATTATGCAATTGTCATTCTTAATACAACATACCAAACAATGAATAAACAACAATCCCAATATAACTAATCCAACATAAATTATCCCAATATAACTTATACTAGCATAACTTATACCAGTATAAATCATATTCCAACCAAATGACCACTCAGTATTTTTAAATTGCCTTAGAACCAGACCCGATTTTGGGCTTGAGTCGTGTGACTCTGATCCCACAACCCCTAATTCTCAAAAAACTAAATTTGTGGGCCAGTCTATCACACAAACAGGCCCAACTTTGAGCCAAATTAAACGGGCAAAACAATGGAGGCCCAAACTCAAAATTAACAAACAATTAACTAAATATGCATTTAACTAATTAATCATGTAATTTTAACCTAAATAATTCTATTTTTAATGGAATCAATCAAACAAAAAGATTAAACATACGAAATTAGTAATTCTGAGAACAACAATAAAATAATATAAAGTACAACAACAACAACCCAGTATAATCCCACTTAGTGGGGTCTGGGGAGGGTAATATATACACAAACCTTAGCCTTACCCTGAGGTACACAGACTATTTCCCAATAGACCCCCCGACATCCTTCCCTCAAAGAACTTCCCACCTTTCTCTTGGGGAGACTCGAACTCACAATCTCTTGGTTGGAAGTGGGGGTTTCTTACCATCAGAGCAACCCCTCTTGTCTATAAAATAGAAAAGACAAACGAGGTATACCTAAAGCCAGACTGATTTTGAGAAAGAAGGGGTCTAGTTGCCAAAAACTCTCTTGCCAAGATACTCATCTGGAATTTGAATCCCTGATGGGAGATCTTGGCAAGAGGATTTTTGGACAAGCTAGTTGAGGGGTTGATCAAAAGAAAAATTGGAAAGAGGGCGGATATAGGTTTTGGGCTTTTTTTCAGATCTAAAATTAAGGGATTTTGACGGGGTTTTTGGAGAAACTAACGGTGAATTTGGGTTGAGGGTGAATAGGGGATTGTAGGGTATGATTTTGAGGTGGTTTGGAGGTTGAACGCCGCCGTAGGCGATTTCCGATGGCGGTTTAAGATGGTTATTAGCGAGAGGGGTGAGAGATGAGGGGTGAGGGGTTTAAAGTGGGGTTTTGGGTGTGTTTGGGATGTCGCTGCCACCG